>JBBPOJ010001247.1:0-15222 GCA_038091395.1 Leccinum rimulosum | reverse complement strand
TCTTGCCTTGCAATCCAACCTCACATTGCCCACTTTTATGGAGATCTTTCAGAAGGTAATACAGCCTGATGGCTCTGAATGTTTCAAGTGAATTAAGCAGTACAGCATGTTTTCCATGAGCTGGATGTCATCTAATGTAAGTGTCATTTGAATCACAACTAAATTAAACTGATCCAGTCACTGGAGATGGTTGGGTAATGATTTCAAAATGGTTTTGAAGCTGTCAAAAGTCAATATCCTCTTTTTTATTTTGATTACATGGCTAATGATTAACAGTTATGGATAGCCCTCAGATGGTTTGAGGATGGTTTATGATCTCTATTCTAAATTTGGTCTATAAGCTTGTCAAGAATTCATACTAGGCACCTATCATACTATGGCCGTCCATCTTTGTCATTTTTTTGTCGTCATGTATATCAGCATTCTGTGTTGCCTTTTTTTTTAGTCAACCTGACAAATTGTCTCCAGATACAAGATGTATCTGCAGTAGCATTGAAGATCATTACATAAGCACCAATTAGAGCTGTGACAGGGCATTACAAAAAGCAACTACAAACTCACAGCTATGCTTTCACTTCTTTCCCCTCTACAACTGTCAACTCTAGCATATAAATATAGATTATTGTAGATCACTTGTGTGATTTGTCATCTTTTTTCTCTATTCTATTTTTTTCCATAGCATTCTCTTTCACATGAGACCTATGTGCATATGTATATTAGCATGCCAAGTTTTGCAAGGAGTGATACTACGTACAATAACATACCAGGAGAATTCAATGTACAAGTTCAAGATACTCCCACTCAGTGCCTGACAATTTATAGTCAGCTTATTGTTGCTTTTTCCCTGAGTGCTGGTACTTCTTACTATCATCTGCTTCTTTTATGAAATAGATAATAAAAATGAGTATTTTCAACAATAATGTGTCTATACATACCTTATAAAGTTCTAGAAATTTGAGGTGGAAAAAATCTTGTTAATGAGGTGGCCAACAGAAAGATGTATGGTGTCTTCCATCATTGTCTCTAGATCACACATAAGTTGAATAAGTATCACTTTCAAGGATGTGTTGCCATGACTGGATAGTATGTCTCTGTTTATAGTTTCCAATCCTACTTCAGGTATGGCATTGGAAACAGCCTTGACAGTGATATCATTGTTTGATGTATTATCAGCAGTAACTTTATAATCATCTAACCTACAAGTAGAATGATAAATCAAGTCAGGTTGTATGAAAGTATGAAATGATACATTCTAACCTTACTTTAAACACCTCATAGCAATCAATTACTTGTGTGATCAACTTCACATTATTGACATCTGTATGATTGCCCAGGCCCTCAATTAGACTGAATACTAACTGCCAGTAACTGGTTCGCATGCAACTCCCACTTGAGGGGATTGCTGGAGTCTGGAGACAACAAGATATACTGACCAGTGATGGACAAATAGGCATATTGTACATCACTGGTCCAATCATCAAAGGTTAAAGAGATGTGACCATGAATATTCTGATGCCATGGAAAAATGATGAGCAAATGATTGCACAGATTATTCCAGAGTGAGAAGTATTACCTGGACATGTTGCTTAATCTGCTCCTCAAGCAGCTGAGCCCATTTAGTGATCTTTGCATAGAAGGATTTGTGATGATTAGAAATATATCTTTGTCATTGAGATTGGGGTGTAAAGATGGTAATAAATCATGGAATGCACCCTTTTCAATGAGAAAAAAGGCCTAATGAAATGAAACGATTCATTATGAATTGATACCAATCATGTACCTTGCTACTGGTATATGTGTATGCAGAGTTGAGACATTTCCTTTGAGGTATGCATATTTAGTGGGCTGCAGAGACACCCTTCTCTCTAGAAATTAATATTCATAATTAGACTCCAAGGAGTACATATACAAGTTGAGACAATGTATATGCCTGCAGATGTTACACCAAACCCAGTGGTGTAAACATCAATTGCACATCTGTGGTGCATTCACACTTCAAACAAGTTTGTGTGAAAACTGCATCAATAAAAATTATATGTTCAAGTTGTGCATTCAGACTCACACCATGGTTTGCATCACCTTGTCATCATCTGACTCATGCTCATCACTACCATGACTATTGGTTCCAGAACTTGTGGTTCAGGGCATCTTGTGACATGTTGAGGTCAGAATTAAGTGAAAATTGGATAGAATGATCACATGCTTCAGCCTTATCCTCACTGCTGAGCTCAGCACTGTGCACATGGCACATGCAACCTTGTGTTTTCCATGACAAATGGCTTGGAAACTCAGTTAATATGGCAGGTTTCTGGCAGGAATTTGTTGAATGATCAATCAGCAGGATGGTAAGTTGGTAACTAAATCAATTGCATAGGACCTTCTCTCTTGTTAGCAAGAATTCCAACAGCCTGCCCATATCTGCCAGCAACAAATGACTCAACCTTATTTTAAAGTGGCTTCTTTAAAGACAGTTCAGAATATGTTCTGAACCTCACACTGTGCAGACATTCAGCTACTTGCTATTTGTGAATGTGAACATGAAAGTTAAAATTAGATTCGTGTGCTTGGCCATATCAAAGCTCCCATTCGATCCTTCGGAGGTATCCAGGGCAAGGAAACAGATGTTGCAATGCCGGATGGAAGCATTAGATCAAAGTTTTCCGGTAACTGATCGTCACCGTTTTGAGAGTGTTCCGATCAGACTAATGCGAGTACAGGGATATACAGGTACTGGAATTTGACCCAGCTATCGATTCAGTGCTGTAGTGTATTGGCTTGTTGCTGTAATGTGGCCTCTTGGCCATTAGTAGCATGTGCTCCCAATGCAGCACATTGCCTCACAACACGGTGTCTAAAAGTTAATGACAGTGATTCAGAGTGAATTGAAAGTTGGGTCACTATTCAAAAAGTGATGTACTGTTGTTTTTCGAGGTACAGTGCCTCACAAATGAGAACACTTGGAGAACAATCTTTAGGGAGTATGATCATCGATCCTTGTTGAAGATTGTGTGCTTCCTGCCGGGCCAGAGTCAACTTGACACTGGCGTAAGTGATTGCTAGAATGGCTAAATCATATTTGTCTCTGATGCATCATCATAGGACTTACTTTCACACTTCCTCACATAGTGTTTTAAGGTCCAGTCCTAGGACCAACCAAGAACCGGACCTGGTCGGTCCGGTCTTTCCTGGTTTCTGTTACAATCAGTCTTGGCTATTGTACCCCCTATTTGGAAATATATCGATGCATTTTCCCTGATTTTTGCACATTTATACGATTTATTCTGAGTAAGTTATGATATTTTTTGTAAAAGTCCCTCCTTCCATGACATGCAACTCGAGATCAACTGTATCTTTACCATATGTGGACAGAATATCGTAATCAATAATGGAACTGAACTCCAGGAACCTCGGCTAAACTCGGTACAGCCACCTCTAAGCACAGATCCCACGCCATTCTATCTTCTGATATGGGTTTTTAATGTCAATCTTACCCACAATAACATGTAATCTTAAAATGGACATATCTCAACCGCGTGTGAACCAATTTACATGAAAAAAATATGGGCCAGAAGCCCAGAGTGTCTAGTACGTTTAAGTATATCAGTCCTTCAAAAAGACCAAAGAACCGGTCAGGACCAAACCGAAAAAGACTGAAGGACCGGTTTTTGTTGGTCTTGATCCGGTCTTTTCCAAATCAGGAAATTCCCACGTCCGGTTGCGGTCCAGTATTTCCAAAAAATGCAAAAAACACTGGACCAGACCAGACCTTTAAACACTATCCTCACATACAGATTCAACACTGTCAGATCTAGATTAGTCTTCTTGCATCCATTATCCCAAGCTACCACCTGGCTTCTCCATTAGGCTAAATCATTGTGGTGGTCTTGTTCCAGCCCCTTCTCCAATTTGTCCAAGACATGTTGATGCTCTCCTCATTGCACGAGCGCAGTCTTCAGCATCTCAAGCATAGATTTTTCTATCAATGTGATGCATCAGCAGATGCATCATAGACACAAATGTACATATGTAAAGTGGTGCACGAGCACTAGTTGGCATGGCCAAAAAAGTTGTCTAATGTATTACGTCTGGAGCTGGGGCCCATCTCCTTTGTGCTTGATGCAATAGGGTTGATGTTGGCCCAGCCGCATTCTGGAGCCTCTTCGTCCGACCGACCGACCCCAGGAGTAAAGTTGAATGAAAATGTGGTTTGGCATTCCTCTACATGGGCAGGAAGGTGGAATTTTGGTACCTGAAAGCCACAGACTTCGAAGTGACATGTATTTGGAGCTCATCTAAGGTTCCCGGAAACATCAAAGCACGTAAAAGCTGTTCCACATGACTAGCCGCTGTCTTGCAATTGCAAAGTTGAGGGCTATTTGGTGGATTCCACGTGAATCAATTACAACGAACTCGTCACCATGTGCAGGTGCTGGATTTGAACATGGCTCAGCATTTTTCTATGTCCAAGCTGGCACCGCAGGCCAAGGTCCTGTAATGAGGAAAAATTTCCCATTCCATTTCTGGACAAGGTCAGTCATGCATCAATATTCAATATTAACTCGAGCTCCTTGTTTCAAAAATGACACATCTGAATAATGTGCGATGGATTGTGAGAATGGCTAGAGACCATACATGACCCACAAGATAGGGCTAACCCCATGCAGTCCAGGCATTTGTAAAGGTAGGCACTGCCATTGCCAATATTGACTGCACACATTCCACATACTCCTCCATCCTGCCTGCCTTCATGGTGCATCAGCTCATTGAGGTATGTTTCACGTCCACCGTTGTTCAACCAAACTAACATAGAATTTGTCCTGTAGACAGTGTTGGACATATACCTGACAATATTAGGTACATACACTGTCTGTTTACTGTTATATGCATGCTACATGATCAGAACTATTGTACATCCATCCCGACTATAGGAGATGCATGGAAAAGTGAGTCAGAGCGGAAACAGTGCCAACTTGAATTGTTGGTTGGAAGGTTGTCAGGCCTGCCCATTTAAAAATCTTCTGACATGTCGGGCCTGCTCAATTGTGGGTCGGATGTTTGTCAGGCCAGCCAATCAGTAGATCATACAACAAGTCAGGCCTGCCCAATAAATCATAACTTAATGCTTGGGCCTGCCCATGTTTAGCCTACACTTCATATGGGCCTGACCATTTAAAAAATTTCTGACATGTCGGGCCTGCTCAATTGTGGGTCGGAGGGTTGTTGGGCCAGCCAATTGGTAGGACCTACAACAAGTCGGGCCCACCCAATCAATCATAACTGAATGGTCAGGCCTGTCCATGCTCAGCTCATACTAAACAATCTTCCTACTGTTATTATTCACCCAATTCTTGTAGAATAAAGATCGTCCAGTCTAGAACTTGTCTAGACCTTTCGTCTACACTTAGGTAATGTATATTAGATGTAGATAAGATGCTATTGGCTACATCTTTGCTTACTGATCATTATTGATCAAGCTTACTGATCATGATGAGTTTCTTATGCTATTGGCTAGAACTTATTATACAATCTTCTGGAATGTTCTTCGATCATAATATGTACAAATACACACACTTGTATACAAGGCTTTAGGCCTCTCACTGAAATATCAGTTTGCTTTACACTCAACAAGTATTGTGAATTCTCTTAGTCTCGATATTTTGATCTCAACTTCCTAGTGAGTTTTCTACTAGAGAAACCCTCTTTCATATTAGATTAGTATCTACTATACTGCACCATAAGAATATCCATAAAGCATTTCTATAGGTTATTTACCCCATCCTGACTAAAAGTCGAGAACTGTCGATTGTGCATATCACACTTGTGTTGATGTCTTGACAAGTCACGCGCTCAGAGATACAAGATATCCAGTGTCGTCTTCACCTTTTGAAACTATCTTTTTCCTGTCATGCTTGTAGCCCCTTAAACGTACCTCCGTCATTCCCCGGACTAGTTGTCTACTTGGACGACCTAGTATTTCTCTCTCAGGAGTTTTAGAAGACAACTTATTCCTTCACTGTCCTCATTGCCGAACTGCTGGTCATTCACACCAGCAGTGTCAAGTTTGCAAATTCATTTTTCCTACCTTCATCTACTCTGACAAAGCCTTTGCCACTGAAGCCCGTCGTATTTGGAGATCAAGCAACAGAACAACTACTCGCCTTCCACCTGAACTCTGGAGATCTCCTCCATACTTAGGTCATTCCCAGCGATTTCCAATCACCAAGTCCATTTCTCCAACGGAAGCTGAGTTAAAGGTAGCTGAGTATTCCCTTTTAGACGACACTCTTGGAGGCTTAATGAATGCTTTCAAGGTCATTTCCAAGTCCTCTACTGTCCCACATCCTCACTCACATAGTTCAGCCGCCACTTCAGGCTCCTGTCCCTCGTCAAAGGCACCTTCTCCATCAGTTCCTATTTCTGCTCCACCACCACCATCACCATCTTGTAATATCTTCTCTCCTCGAGTCAGCTCTTCTGAAAATGCCTCAGACAACCATAATGCTAGTGGATCTCAATAGCATGCCTCTGAGTCCCTACTTCCATGTGGACTACCTGGAGGCTGAGGGCACCAGAGGATTCTCTGTGGTTCAAAGGTCCCACCATTTATTCAGAGGATTCAAATGACATGGACATGCATCACGAAAATTGATAAATCCTAATAATCCCATGTACATACTGTAGTAGGACCATTGTACCTGATGATATAATGTCAATCAAACTAACATTGTCGAATATATTGGCACATACATTATTCGTGTGCATTCATTTTCTCTATCATATGTGGTACATGAGTATGAGAATATGTTGGCATATACTACTACATTGTACGAAAACATGTTTTTTGTACATATCACATGAGTGTAGATGGTTCATAATGAACTAAAATGCAGTGTATCCCTTACAAGCATAGATTTCATCATCCAACTCCTCGTCCTTGTCTGCAATGACATGATCCGGCTCTTCATCATCTGGTTCAGTTCCATTTTTGCTCTGTTCATTATCCCCGTCATCACTGTTCTCATCCCCATCACTGTCTTCACCAGCACCATACCCCCAATCTTCAAGTTCTTTCTGCAAATTTCCCTGCTCCAACTTATCCACTTCTTTGTCCTCACCCTCACCCTCACCCTCGTCCATATGGACATCTTCGTCTGCAACCGGCACCAGTGGATTCAAGTTTTCATCTTGCTCTGACTCCCCACCTTCCGAGTTATCATCATCATCAACCAGCTTACCAGCATCCTCAGAGAGTAGATTATTCCAGTCACGGGTAGCCTTGTGCCTGACACCTCCTGCATGAAATCGCATGAATATATCGCGGTCAACAAACCTGGATAAGTTCTCAGTGGTTTATCGAGCATTTCAATTAGTATATGTCTAGGGGGTGTAGTCAGCAGGGTGTAAGGGTTTGCCTTGCGATAGGCTCGACCCTAAAGGGGATCTTGTGAGTCCTGAAGCCGTTCTCGAGAGACCGGTCGCAGTCTGGGTCGTCGGCGAGTAGTCTGGAGCATAGGAAAGTAGGAGCGGAACGTTGGCGATGGTGTCGAAGGTACGGAAGATGGTGGAAGATTGTTCCAGAAAGACAGGGTCCGGAAAACTGTAGATTTCACCAATATACAACACATTTATAGTCCTGGGCATGACTCTAGACTTTGTAACTATGGCGGAATGTAGGCTAATCAATGACAAAACATTCCAAATGAAAGAGGAAGTGGCCGGTCGAAAATCGGACTACAGGAGTAGTAGCAGGAGTAACAGACTATTGTCGGACTAGTGATAAATGGACCAGTAATCAGTAGGAATGATGGGGAGAGTGTGTAGAATATGTGAAAAAGAAGGGATATAAACCTAGAGCATACTGACTGTCCCTAGTCAGCATCGGTCGGTGGAGGTGATGGTCAGACATCAGATTGAGCGGCGGCGATGCAGCCTGAGCATAGTAGTATATGCTTGGCGATGTTGACCAGTGACCATGGGAGTCTCAATATACTGGTGGGACAGTAATGACGTTGTTCCGGTGACATCTGAGTCATATAAAAGGAGTGGGAAAGGAAAGGGAAATGAATCGAACATG
Organism: Leccinum rimulosum; assembly: GCA_038091395.1. Lineage (NCBI taxonomy): Eukaryota > Fungi > Basidiomycota > Agaricomycetes > Boletales > Boletaceae > Leccinum > Leccinum rimulosum. The sequence goes on along the minus strand of JBBPOJ010001247.1, from coordinate 7,148 downwards.
TCTGGTGTGCCGTAGTGCGTAACCGTCAGTCCGACACGTGAAAAGAAAATGAAAAGAGAAAAAGAGAGAGAGAGAGGAACGGGACGGAACGGAGTAGCGATGGGATGGTATATGTGAGAGTCCGGCTCGACACCCCATATGATGAACTTTGTCCTGTGATTTTGGCTGTTGCCATGGTTTGCATTGCACTCTTGATGGGTTGCACCACTAGTAGCAGCCAAATTGGCGGATGTGAACTTAGGTGGCAGTGACATCCGTTTTCACTGCCAGCTGTTTGACTTTGAAAAGATAGGAGCACTTTGGCCCCTTTTGGATTACATAAGTGAACAGGGGCGTTCCTGGCTGTGTTTATGTGTTAGCAAATGTCAGCAATTGCCATTGGGCAATATTGACCAATCAGAAGCCTTATATCGCTGGCTTTCCGCGACCATTTTGATCATATCTAATCCAGATTACATGATATTGATTAGATTGTCGCACCATTGGAATCAGAAAAACAGGGGCTATGGTTTTCTGGTGACCAAACAGGAACAATGAGTTTCCTTTTTGGGAATATTTTTTCGCAGCATTGGATACTGCTCCTTTCTTGACAGGGGCTAGAATCTGCCTCAACCATCTATATGATTATTACATAATCAAGAAGCGCACCAAATGCAGCCACTACTCCTACTGCATTGCCATTTTGGGAATCTCCCTCATTAAATGTTTTCCTCCTCATTTCCCTGCTTTCCCCTGACATTATACATTGTTTGAGTGTATAGACATAGTATATATGCTATAATAAACCATGGTTATATGAGATGAACAAAAAGATAGGGGTAAAAACACAAAATATGTTCGCATTTTTGACCCTTTCAACATAGGGGCTTGAAAAGTACATCCCCACATCCCCTTCATATATATCTACAACATATCAGAAGGACTTGGGACTGGGATAAAAGCCTGTGATGTTATGATGTTCTCCTCCTGGCCTTTTTTTGTTCAATGCAGTCATACAGTGGATGCTGATAGCTGAGAAACATAAGGTACATCTTCTTACATGTATTCCCTTGAGTTCCATCCATTTAGCTGATTTACTGGGCTCTTTAATGGATCACAAATCACCATTTTCGACATTTTTAGTGTTTATGGAATGGAAAATATTATATTGCACATATAGTCAGGGAAATTCGGTGGAACTCCTGTTGCCAGGTAGATACAATCCTCCCATCGATTTGGAGACATTCTAATAAGAATTGAAGCCAGGATGAGTCAAAGAAGCCTCCTAGAAGCATGGGAAATATATCAAAATCTTCAAAACATTGAAATGACATATTGAGTGGCACTAGTGGGTTGAAAAATACATGGAGTATCATCTGACATTCATTATCCTGACTTCGATCACCTCACACAATTGACTTGACTCTCATCAGAGTCTCAATTCACCATTTTCAAGATTTTCAGTAGTTGGGAAATAGAAAATCATCCATGACATATATCATCAGGGCAACTATATCAGCCTCTCTTAAATATGTAGGTACCATCCTCTGATCAGTTTGGAGGTGATCCAACCGAAATTGAAGCCAGGAGGAGTAAAGTACATGCGTGGGAAATAAATAAAACACATCGGAGACTTTGAAAACATGACATTGTGTACTCCAAAATGCATTTCAATTTTTCTCCTATGGAATGCGCTTTTCACACTGAGATTCATACATAGTGTGCAGTCTAGTATGCATGTTTGTAATCTGTGCATTGTACATGTATGGATCATGAGCATATGTCACCTTATGCTTTTATAAATAGCATAAACATATTCTACCACTTATAATACTGAGATATGCAATGTGGAGCTCACAATGATGTTTTAGATTGATTTCCCACGCTGGTCAATGTGTTGTTTTACTCCTCCTGGCTGCACATTTGGTTGGAATGTGTTACGACTGTCTCCTAGACATTCTATGTATCTCTTTTCTCTTTCCTTCTGCTATGCTTATCGCCTTTACCTTGTATTCACGATGTATCATAGACCTCGGGCGATTTCGCGTCTCGTTCCACATCGCTGACGGTCCTACTTCTTCCTGTCTCCAGTTCCTATTCCTTCCGTCCCCGTTCCGAGTTTTCCCTATCCTTCTGACTCATGATGACACCATCGTTTCGTCATCTGTATTACTGATCCTCCGCAGCTTCTTAATCATCCATACTGCGGATGACGTGTCCCTTCCTTGCGGTTCCTTCGCATTCCATCTCTTTAGTATATATAGAGTAACATCTCGTTTTGTAACCCTAAGCTAGAGCTACTTGGAATATCACCTGAGTTCTCTGCGCCTCTTCGAGTCCCTCGCCTCTCAGTACCTTCGAGCCTCTGCCCTCCTCGGGTGTGTCCTTAGTCTTCGAGTGAAGCGACTCTTCGTGAGATCCTCCTCGTCGAACTCTCAGTCCCTTAGCCTTCGAGTCTCGCCAGGCGTTATGCTTGCTCGACTATCCTTTGTCTTAGTCTTCGCCTCCAAGTCTATGGCATCCGACCCTATCCGGGCCAGCTGTAACAAAAGCTCTAGCTTTCTTTTGCGGTCACCATCATTGTGAACCGCCCTCACCACCACGTCTCAGCCCCCCTACCGAAGACTGGAGCGGAACGTTCCCTCCGTCCCTAGAAACCCTTTGCCCACTTCGTCCCATCGACAAACCTTGTCCACCTCTTCTTGGAGAGGAGAAACCTCGGCCCCAGACTCCCCTGACATCCCCCCTCAACACCAATCCAGTGACGAGGACGAGACCGACTTAGATCTCCCCCTCCTATCCGACACTGAACAGGAAAGGCTTCGCCTTGACACCAAGCTTGCCCACCAACTCTCGTCTAGCCTAACTCTCCCTCGAGCTCCCACTCCCCCTTCCCCTTCCCCTTATATCTTCGCATCCGCCGGTCCCACCCCAACCATAACGAAACCAAAACTACCTTCCACCACGATGTCTAAACCCATTGAACTTCGCATGTGCCCTCCTGATTCCTATGATGGGAACCAACGAAACGCCTTGCCCTGGCTGTGATCTGTGGCCAGATACCTCATCATCAATGACGAGATCTATAACAATGATGACAGGAAGGTGGCCTACGCATTATCCTTCATGAAAACTGGAAATGCCGCCACTTGGGCCGATACCTACACTGCTAAACTTATCGATGCTGGAAAGACTACTCTAGGGACTTGGGCTGACTTCAATAAAGAGTTCAAAGCGAGCTTCGAACACTCCAACTCCGCAGCCAACGCCCTCGCCTGGCTAACCACCCAGAGAATGATCGAGAAATCTCCTGGGAAATACTCCATGTCTCTCGCCCAGTACATCTCTCAGTTCCAGAGTAACGTAGCTACCTCCAAAGTCACCGAAGAATCTACCCTATGCCACTACTTCTCCTCGGGTATTCCCTCTTCCTTGTCCAGAAAGATCTACCTCATGTAGGAGATACCCACCACCATCGCTAAGTGGTACTCTCACGCCCAGAGGATCGACGACCAACAACGACGGGCCTTCCTCACTTCCCAGCAGCACAAAGGACGATCCTTCGTCAACCCCTTCACCCCCACTTCCACCACCTCCGCCAAGGAACGAGACCCCAACGCCATGGACGTAGACGCAGTCCGCATCCCTAAACTCACCCCTTCCGAAAGGGAGCGATGTTTCAAACAAGGGCTTTGCCTTTGCTGAACGCTGCTTCATGCTCTACGTTCGCGACCAACTCTTCTTCGTTCAAAGGAACGACCCGGAAGGTAGCTAAGGCCGAAGAAGATGATCTGCCTAACCTAGAAGAAATCGAGGATGACGATGACGATGAAAAGGTCGTAGGAAAAGCTTCCTTCTCCCAGGATTTTTAAAACGGAGACCTCGTTCGACGCAAGGCTCTCCTATCTCTACGTGTGCACCTGTACTAGTATCCTCCTCGTCTAAAGCTATGAAAATTCCCATTTCACTAGTAAATCCCTCGCACTCTCTCAAAGTCGTCAAAACCTCCGCCCTCATCGACAGTGGTGCAGAAATCTCCTGCATCGACTGGGCCTTCGTTCGCAGAAATAACCTCCCTCGAGATCGCCTCCCCATACCCATCAGAGTCCGCAATGTCGACCAGTCTACCAACCGGAAAGGCGACATCCTCTTCTCCACTACCCTCTTCGTAGACATAGGAAAGATCAATCAGAACGTCACCTTCCATATCATGGACTGTGGAAACGAGAATGTCATCCTAGGTCTTCCTTGGCTTCGAAATGCCAACCCTACTATCGATTGGGACAGACAAACCCTCACTATCCCGGAGTCTGCAGATCAGTCCGCAGCTCTCTACCACCTGCACGTTGCCGACTTAGAACGACATAATGCCCACTTCTCCCGACCCACCCCTCGGGAGACTCCCAAGACCAAGCCACGTCGTCATGTCGAGATCCATCCTACTCATGACAAAAAACTCTACCGCTTCCTAGGATTCGAGACCGAGTCCCAATTCCTCGAAAGAGCTACGGTCAACAGAGTCCTCTGTCGAGTAATGAGATGTGGCTCTCGTTTTATTCCCAAGGGATCTAATCTAATCGCTCGACTTACCACCGCTACCAACCTCGCAGCCGAGGCCGAGAAATCCAAACCTAAGATCACCCTTCCCCCAGAATACCAAGCCTTCTCGTCAGTCTTTTCCGAAGAAGCCTCCTTGCGCCTACCACCGTCTCGCCCCTACGACCACGCCATACAACTCGATGAAACCTTCGTCCCTAAAATCGGGAAGGTCTATCCACTCTCACCCGATGAGCAGAAGGCCACTGAAGCGTTCCTGGAGGAGAACCTTCGCAGCGGGAAGATTAGACCTTCTAAATCCCCCCAAGCCTCTTCATTCTTCTTCGTGAAAAAGAAGGATGGAAAACTCCGCCCTTGCCAGGACTACCGCTATCTTAACTCCCATACCACCCGAGACGCGTACCCCCTTCCCCTCATTTCCGACCTCATCGATAAACTCAAGGGAGCCAAGGTTTTCACTAAGTTCAACGTCCGTTGGGGTTATAACAATGTCCGCATCAAAGAGGGAGATCAATGGAAGGGCGCCTTCATCACTCATAAAGGTCTCTTTGAACCTACGGTCATGTTCTTCGGAATGAACAACTCCCCTTCCACCTTTCAACGATTCATGAACGATTCCTTCCGAGACATGATCGCAGAAGGATGGCTTGTAATCTACATGGACGACCTCCTTATCTTCTCTCCCGACGACGCCTCCCACTCCGAACACACCAAACGAGTTCTCCAGCGAATGGCTGACCTAGACCTCCACCTCCACCTCGAAAAATGTAACTTTGCCACAGCTGAAGTCGAATACCTTGGAATGATCGTTAAACCTGGTACCCTCGCCATGGACCCTGTCAAACTAGATGGGATCACTTCCTGGCCTACCCCCACTACAGTCAAAACAGTCCGTTCATTCCTAGGCTTCGCCAACTTCTATCGTCGATTTATCGACCATTACTCCGACATCGCCCGTCCCCTCATCGACCTCACCAAGAAAGATAAACCATGGGATTGGTCCACCGCTTGTCAATCATCCTTCGACCGCCTTAAAGAGTCTTTCCTTTCCAAACCAGTCCTCCGCCTCCCCGACCTCTCCGCTCCCTTCGCCATTGCCACCGATGCCTCACGCGATGCTACTGGGGCCATCCTCCTTCAAACTGATTCCAACGGTGATTGGCACCCATGTTCCTACCTCTCCCAATCTTTCATCCCTGCGGAGCGTAATTACGACATCTATGATTGCGAATTGCTCGCTGTCATCTGTGCCCTCAAAGCATGGCAGCAATACCTTCGAGGATCCCCTTTTCCAGTCCAGGTCTTCACAGATCACAAAAACCTCACCTTCTTCCGCAGCCCCCAACACCTGAATCGCCGACAAGCTCGTTGGCTTCTGGACCTGGCCGACTTCGATCTTAAAATCACCCATGTCCCTGGCACCGCACTCGCAGGTCCCGATGCCCTTTCTCGTCGACCGGATAAGCTCTCCGTCACCCCGGATAACGAAGATATCACCCTTCTTCCCCCATCCCTCTTCGTCCGCTTGGTGGACACTACCTTGCGTGATCTCATTGTTTCCAATTCTGGTGATGATGTCCTTGTTCGCAATGCCCTCCAAGCTCTCGACGGTACCATTCCTCTTGCCTTCCGCTCTCGTCTTTCCGACTGGCAGGTCGATGGAGGTCTCCTTACCTACCAGAACCGTGTCTATGTCCCCGACTCCGCTTCCCTTCGCCGTGATATTGTCGCTCGCTCGCACGACCATCCCTCGGCAGGTCATCCCGGCTATCTCAAAACCCGCCAACTCGTTGCTGCTGAATATTGGTGGCCCGGTCTCGCTCACTTCGTCCGCAAGTACGTCGAGGGTTGCTCCCTCTGCCAGCAGTGCAAGGTGAACACCCATCCCTCCGTCCCTCCCCTTACCCCGATCAAATCCACCTGCTCCCGCCCCTTTCAACAGATCTTGTGTGATCTTATCACCGACCTCCCCCCCTCCTCCGGCTTTGACTCTTTATTGGTCGTGGTCGACCACGGGCTTACGAAGGGGGTGATTCTTTGTCCTACGAAGAAAACCATCACCGCAGAAGGGATAGCCACTCTTTTCTTCCACAAAGTCTACAGACGCTTCGGACTTTACGACAAAATCATATCAGATCGAGGCCCACAGTTCGCCTCCTCCTTCGCTAAGGAACTCGCAAAAATCCTCGGATACAACCTCTCCCTATCTACAGCTTACCACCCCCAAACTGATGGAGAAACTGAACGTGTCAACCAAGAAGTCGAGACTTACCTTCGGATCCTTTGTGGAGATAACCCCACCACATGGTCAGATCTCATCACTCAAGCAGAGTTCGCCCACAATCATCGCCCCCATTCTGTAACCGGAAAATCTCCCTTCTTCCTCATGATGGGATTCGAACCCCGTCCCCTCCCTACTGTCATCGCCGAAACCAATCTCCCGGCGATCGAGTCTCGACTCAAAACCCTCTCTGCTGCCCGAGACAAAGCCCTCGCCGCACATGAGCTCGCTCGACAGGTTATGACTGCTAGGAATGGCAGAGGATTCGTCCCTTTCTCCAAAGGAGACAAAGTCTGGCTCGAAGCCAAAAACCTCAAAAGGAACCTCACCT
>JBBPOJ010001246.1:0-15236 GCA_038091395.1 Leccinum rimulosum | reverse complement strand
GATGGCACCGCGCGAAGGTGCTCTTTGTGAAGGTATCACCACATATGTCGAGACCGCCGAGGATATCACAAAGACCATCAACACGTTCGCTGATGCAGGTGTCGACAGTGTTCGTATACTTTCAAAAGCTTTTTTTCCACTGCTAAGTGCATTCCAGGTCAAGTTATCTATGAGTGGCGATGAAATCCTGGAAGATCTTCGTGCTGAGGACAGTACTTTCCCAGACGAGCTGGTCGCCGCTGGCGTTGAAGCTGCTCACGCAAAAGGCATCCGCGTCTGTTCCCATGCTCGCTCCGACGACTCTATACGTCAGTGCCTGCTGTATGGAGTCGACATTCTGTACCATTGCTGTAAGTTCTCAGCGCTCAATGAGATTATTCTACTTATGCCAAGTAGCGTTCATCTCCAACGAGTCTATGGATGCTCTCGAAGCACAGAAAGACCGAGTTTACGTGGCTCCGGCCATCAATATCCTCTACTCGTCCCTGCTCGTTGCTAAGAAAGAGGAGTGTAAGACTTGACTTGTGTTCAGCTTTTATTCTGGGACTTATGACTCTGTATGATCTTGTAGTCGGTTTCAAGAAAGCGGCAGTGGGGAAATATCAGCGTGAACTGGACATATGCATTGCTGCTTTGAAGGAGATGAAGAGACGTGGTATTAAGGTTCTTCCAGGGGGTGATTACGGGTAACGTTTCCACACCCGATCAAAGTATGCGGTCTAACATATGCATGTCCCATTAGATTCGCATGGACACCCCACGGGTAATTACGCCTCGTTGCATCGTGTTCAAGGTAGCTAAATCTGTTTAAGTTCCTACCAGGATCTCGAGCTTTTTGTCAACCTCCTCGACTACACACCAATGGAAGCAATTCTGTCTGCTACTGCTCTAGGAGGCGAGCTGATGATGCATCCGCATGAGCTGGGCAAAGTTCAGCCAGGTTACTATGCTGACCTCATTCTCGTCGATGGCAACCCTCTCGAGGACATCAGCATTTTGACTTCGACCAAGGGCAAGCTTGATGTCATAATGATTGTGGGATTTTCTCCTCGTGATCTGAAGTGAGGAGTTCTATGACTGATTGAACCTACAGAATGGACAGATTCACAAGGCCAAAAATGTGTAGAGACTAAACTGGCTGCCTACACCCGGTACCTTTCTTGAATTTCTTGGTGGTCGAAATATATCTGTATTACAAGTATGTATGTTAATATGAGCTCAGTTGTAGTATGTATCTTGTCTTATACAGATCAAATGTCATAACGGTTAGAGGGTCATTCCTGTGAATGTCGTCTGTGGTTTCAAAAGTAAGACAACAACAACTGGCTGCTGCAAAGCAGAAGGTGTCTCTATTATTGCCTTTTGCTAGGTGGCACACCAATGGTCAGATCCAGAGTCGGATTTCCCTCAGATGGAAAGATCAACTGCAATACTGTTCAATGACAATGAATGAAGCAAATGTGGACTCTGCTCATAGAAGTATCTCATTGACTGAAACAGTTGTCTCTGAGTCCTTCATTGTGGTTCCAAAATGCATAATAGACTATTCTAAGTATCAGAATAGGTTAATCTCCATGGCTATTTCATTGAACTAGAGTTCATAACATGATTTCTGTAACTACTAGTACATTCCAAAAATGCGAAAATGTACACTATCAACCCACTGGTTTTTATAGGATTGATATATGGTATAATATTAAATATGGACAATGAGTTATAGAACAATTAAGGAACACAAGCACCAATAACATTTGGAGTTCAAATACAATGCTATCATATCATCATACATGGCAGGAATACATATATTCTATCACTTGGAAAACCCTGTGTATATTGTGGGTGGCATAATGCATGGGTTTTCTTTTCTTTTTAATGTCTCCAATTTTTTGAGGCAGTTCCAACTTCCCACACTCTTTTGAGATGTATTTGATGCCTCCTTGGCTTCAATTCAGATTGGTTAGTCTCCAAAATATGGTGAGGATTGTATATATATATACCAGATGTCCATATAGTCACCCTGAATAAATATCTAATAGATTGATTTCTACACTCTATTACTCAAGGGGTCCAGGGTGTTAAATGAAGTGGTGGAACTGTAGATAAAAATGTATTAATACTTTCACCATCTTTCATCAACAACTGATGTGACCTGTATAATGTATTGAGCAAAAATAGGACTAAAAGGACATTATTTCATAAACTCACAGGATTTTATCCTATCTACCTTGGCTTCTTATATGGTCTATATATATGAAATGTATCTGGAGATTAGTACTTTTCAAGCCCCTATGTTGAAAGTGTCAAAAATGCAGATATATTTTGTATTTTCCCCCTATTTTTTGTTTATCCTTTACAGAACAGTTTATTATGATACAAGTACTATGTACATACACACAGATAATGTATGAAGAAAGAAGAAATAAGGAAAACATTTATTGATGGAGATTCCCAAAATAAAAACATTGTCATTGTAAAAGTAGTGGCTGTATTTGGTGTGCTGCTTACATCATTGCTCAAGTGGGATTGTGTGCCTAGGCATATATAGAAAAATGCCCCTATTCCTATCAATCAAGAACTTGAAAGGGGTTGTGTTTGAAGCTGTGAAATATTTACCAAAAAAGAAAGTCATAGCCTGTCTTTGGGATTCTAATGGTGCAACAACAATCTAATCACACAAGAGGCATTTGCAATTCAAATGACATGCACGCTTCAATGTCTCCCACCATGCATGCAAGAAATTGTCCTCAATGAGTTCAGTGATTGGCCTGAGCCTTCGAAAAATAATCATGTGTAGAGCACGAGCCCCTTCAGTCTTCAAGCCAAGATGCTCCTAAATTCTTACTGTAGAGGCATCCTTGAATACCTTGTGCAACAAGAACTCTGGAACATGTCCTTTCATTTGTCGTTGCATTCTGCAATATCATAGACCCTCTGCAAGATGTCAGGCTCTAGCCAGATGCCACACATAAGAATATGCTAGTAACAGCATTTCATTAATACAAGTTTTCCTAACCTACAAATAGCATGGGACAGTGTTGCATAATTTTTACTATTCACAGGAAACCTATCGTAATCCCAAGTATGATATGGGCTATCCTCGACAAAGTTGGTGTGGAGCACATGGTCAGAAAACTAATCTTTCTATGGACATGTGTCACACATTTTAGAAGAATAAACAGTGGGACCAACCAAGTCTCGAAGATAGTAACCCTAAAAGGCAAGATCAGCTGGCTTTGAGATATTGGAGACACATCAAGATGTGCTTTTTCCACAAGTGAAAAAAATCTTGTCATCATAGTCTTCAGTGGAGTTGAATGAAAGGTGTCCTTATGCAAATGCCAAGTTGATGGACAACATAACTCTCAGGTCCTTCAAACTAGACTTGGTGCAGGTCACTAGACAACCCCCATCTTCTGATGCCCACATCCATGCAGGGTTCCCCAACATCAGTGCGCTGCTCATCAGTCCTGATTGGTGCCATCCTACCTCCTACTCAAGCTCTTCCTATCATAATGGAACCTTTGAATGAACTCCTCGCTAGGTTGTGGGCACAGTCAGAAGAGAGCTTCCCTGGTTGGCACTCTGAGGTGTTTAGGTGTGGCCAATATGATAGGGTCATGGATGTATTTCCTGTGCAACGCTCACCATCAGGATGTGTCTTGACATGGATTCCCTTGGAGTGGAAGCCTGCCTTGCGCTTCCTCAACCATACCATACAGTGCCTGTGGGTCACATCCATGTACCAGGATTTGAATGGGGTGTTCAGGAGGTATGTAAGGTGTGTGGCAATATATGGAGACAAAATCTGCAGTGCATTCTTTTCTGACCTCCTCAACCTGTGGTATCCCCCTGGCACAAAGCTTGGAGATGGCAGTTCAGACAGGGCTTGAAGTCATTCATGTCCCCCATCTTGGCCAAATTCCTCCTCACCATGCACGAAACAGATGGCCTTGGGTTCCGTGAGTCTCACCCACAGGAACTTTGGTGGAAAAAAGATCTCCAAGAGCTAGGTGCCCATTTCATTGTCACTGAGACAAGTCACCGGTAAACTTATGGCTGCAGATTGGGCCTCCTGGATTGAGAAGTCAGAATGCAACAAATGTGTATTCGGATCCCTGCCACTAATGGAAACTGTGGAGCATCAGCTGCTGCAGCAGGGCTCAAATGGGGCGCATCCCAAGCCTGCCTTCGACCAGCTGGACTCCAATGGGAAGTCAGCCATTCACCAGGAAAGATTATGCAATACTGTCCCTTTGTGAGAAAACCTGGCACAACTTGCACCAAGGAATGGATGGAATGTTCCATCTGTGCTGGTACCCCATGTGATCTGCACAACAGAAGGATTGAAAAACTTATATATATATCTGCTATAATACCTGTGGGCTTATAGTGTATTCATAGCATGAGCCTGAGGTCTATTGTTTAATCCTCTATTGTAGTATTTTTTATTATAGTGGCTTACATAACTGATATATCACTTACACTTCAATTCAGTAAAAAAAAAGGTTTTAAATAGTAGCCAAAATTTAAAATATTTTATTGACATTTAATATTTGAACTACCAAATATTGATAAATATTTTCAAAAATTGGCCACTATTTAAACCAGGATTAAATGGCTAGCCAAATTTAAAATATTGTATTCACATTTAATTAACCATTTAAACTGAGACTAAATATTTATCCATCTATTATGTTATTCTCAATAATTCCTATTACCCTTTAGTAATCAGTACTTTCAACCAATATATATATATATATATATATATAATGCTACATTACAAAAAACAATGGACAAAGATCCTGACATTCTCACTTGTCCATTCTGGTGGGACACTCAGCTGCATACCAATGTAGTTTCATTAAATGAAGTGAGAAAGGAAGACAATGATGTGTCATCATTTTGTTGTTGTGTTCTCAATGTCTCATGTTGATACTGCTGTTTCATCATGCAAGAAAGGTGGGTGGGAGGACACAGTGTAAAATTTATACAATAATAATGTATACTACTATTTAATTTGATTTTTTTCATATACAAGTGAGGCAGGAGGGTGAAGAGGGTGAGGGTGAGGGTGAGGAGGCAAGTTTAGAAGTTATACCTTCTAATAGTGCAGCTGAGGGGGAGGGATAAATCTCTAGTAGAAACTTACTAGGAAAGATATCGGAGTAACTGCATTCGCCAGTGAGGAGGGACTTCGCACCCAGCCACTCAACTTGCTCCCTGATCTCCTCGACTTGCTCCCTAATCTCCTTGACTTGGCGACTGTGCTCCTCCAGCTCGCCGGACCTTTCTAGTATCTCACCTACTCCAATCACCATGGAGGTGATTGTTTCTATTTCCTCCCTTTCTTGTTGTTCAATCCTTTCTCTGAAATTGGAAATGCATTGGATTGTGTTGATGACAGAATTCATAAGAGATCTCAATGCTTGAGTGAGTCTCATATTTCCCGCCGCAACCTATCAGATCATACATGTAATGTAAATTAGTGATATTATCATAGGCACTGCCAGTGCCCACGCTGCAAGCCGAACTTACTGCCTGTAAATTCAGTTCATTCAAATATTGAATGATCTGCTCATGACTCGGAGGCCCGGAAGATGTTCCCCTGTATATGGTCAGTATGACGAACAGCATCCGAGTCAGCATCAAGGTTGGCAGCGGCGTACCTTCCACTTGACATAGTGGTAAGGAATGTGGGTTGGTCTCCGCAATGAGACCCATATTTATACGCGCAACAATCCATATGGGATAGTATATTTGAATATTTCCCTATGTATATAGTTTTAATATACTGACACTGTGTTGTTGAGATCTATGGAATGAATAGTTTTCCTTTCCTTCACCTATTGTGTTCCAGTTCAGCTGGTAGTCAGTTAGACTTTTACTACATATGGTGATTAAACTATAACACAGTGTTATAGTCTAAATAACACATACATTTTTTGAGCAATATTGCCTTTCAAAAAGTTAAATAATTGCTATAGCTCAACCTTCCTTTCAACAAGTAGAATAGATTTACTGTTACACACTAACTCTGCATTATATTTGAAGTAAATAGTTATTTTTTTCTTGTCAATCCTGTAGTGTATGGATAGTCTGAACAGTTGTACTAATAACACATTATTGCTAATCGTTTAAACTCAATTATAGGTACCCCTGCCTGTTGTGAAAGTTGATGATGTTGCATCATATTCTCTTCCTGACCCCTTTTTCACTTCCCCTAGCCTGTACTAGCAATTAGGCTGACCCTGAAGTATGTACTAGGCACTGAGGGAGGATGTATATATATGTATTCTACCACATATTACATTGCACATAATGTCTTAAACATCCCTTAGAACATTTTTCATCCGCTTTTGTAATTAATATATTTAGACTGATATCACAGTTATTTTATCAGGGCAATTCTATAGACCTCTTGATCCCATTGATACCAAATCCCCCTTATTTTCGTGGACTTTATGAATGGTAATTAAAGGTGTGAGGAGTTGTTCAAACATATGAGTGCGTGGGAAATTCTCCCACAACTTAGGAGACTTGCAAAACATATCAAAAAACTTGACACCATGGCTTCCACAAGACTTCCGGTGCCATTCTAAATAGCAGATCATGTATGTAGTGCATCCTGTAAACTATGTGTACCATGTGCCTAGTCTATTCTATCTATAAAACATCACAATTGCGAAAATGTATCTTTAGTGTCAACAGTAATACATACATGATGGTGGGGAAGATACCGTCAATGTGCGATATGGACAGCTTGAACGTATATTGGTCTGCCAATTAGGTCCTGAGACAATCTGGAAGCAGATGAAGAATTCCACACTTGTACTTGTGCTGATCAGACCAGCAAAGACAAATAACGAGGATGCTTCCAAGGTAGTAACATGCTTTACAGACTTTCAGGCTCAGATTATCACCAACATACACAATATCAAAGGTGCTATCGGGAGGGTAGAGACACGGCAGTGCTGGGGCATCATAGACCGGTCGTGCGATGCAGCGAAGACAAATTTTGTTGTTAACTTAGATGATGAGGAGGCACTAAAGAGCCTGAACCTGCCTGTGCAGTTTCACTGAATGAATGTTAAGCTCTGTGAACTCTAACAACGGGCGTACCTTGCTGTACTACGCAGCGAACCGGTTCAATACGAGCGATGGATGCAACGTTCTAACATGCGACCAACCGAATGTTTTGATTGGAATATTATCTGTGGCAATGCCGCTCGCGAACTCGGCTCACGGTGATAGTGGTCTTAAGATCCGCGCAGGATACATACCACGTAACTGCACGCCCGTAGGTTAATTCAATGGTGCGGTTCATGCTGCGATACTAGGAATTGCTCACACCGGGGTTACTATCGCCAACCTGTAGTACGCAGTCATAGGTAAGTATAAAAGCTCTGGTTCCCCTCGTCCCAGATGCTATCCACATCCGAAATATTGTTACCTTCAACCTCACCTGTCGTATTCACTCTCGCCACAGCGCAAATGCAAATGTCGAACGCGTGTCCGCAATGTCAACAACGCCCCAAACATCCCGACCACCGGTTTTGCTCTGTTTCCTGTGACGAAACCGCTGCTCGCTCTGCGCCAGAATTGAAATACCTCCCGCAACATCATGACATGTCTATGCGAGGTGGGTAACGTACATTTTATATTGCTATGATCTTCTGGAATTCTGATTCGAACGTTTCTTTTCGTTGTTGTTTTCTAGTCGTTGCTCAATTCCTGAAGTGTTGGAAATCAAAGTCGACGCCCCCTCCGAAGGTTCTGGCAGTCTACATGATCACCTGGAAATCGTTGTATCAGCTAGGCTTTGAACGGTATAGGTGAGTCGTTCTCCGCTTTCCCTCCCGATTTGTTCGTGATCGGGCTGAACGACGCGAGCAGAGACGCGGTCGAGACGCGTGGGCAATTTCGAAGCATGGGATATTCCTCGGGTAACGAACAGAAGAGGTTCCGGGGAACTGCTCGTGCATGTACTATTGGCGAGCGGGGAAACCTCACTCCGTGCGTCAACAAAGCGTGCGGGGTGTGTGAGACCATTCGGTTGGGGTTCGAACCTCACCTTCGACGGAAACGTGACATTCCATTGTATGTTTCTATTTTTACGCAGACGTGTGTGTGTGAGTTTCTTGTTTCCTGATCGCTACGCGGTTTCTAGAAATGGTGGCGGAATCCGACTCGGTGCGGGCATTTACACGAGCCAAACATCTTCCAAGTCAGCTTTGTTTTTTTTTTTTCTTCTGTGGAAAAAACAATCTCTATACCATCAGTGAATCTGACCCGCTAGTTTCCAGGGCTGACAAGTATGCCAACAACGCCTATGATCCCAACTCGAGCATCAAGGCGATGCTGGTCTGCCGCGTCGTGATTGGAAATCCCTACGTGACGCTCCAGGAAGATCATACGATCAGGAAACCACCTCCAGGATATGACTGCGTGGGTCGACTTTTGGCTGTTTCACGTCTTGTTCTCGCTCATCTTGTCCCCACACCCCGCAACGATGACGTCACGGGGTTGTTAGGTATGCGCAAAGCCTGGTCCAAGCCGCCTTCACAGACGACGAGTGCGTGGTGTATGATGTTGACGCGATCCGCGCTGCCTACCTGGTCTTGTACGACACGGCGTCTGGGGCTTGATAGAAAGAAGGGGGAGGTCTGATCCGATTAGATCACGGATCCGGTGGTGCATAAGTATGGTGCATTGGTACGAGATGACGCACATCTCGGTGGATTCAATGAGACTATATGGCTGGTAGACGACTCAAGCATTGACTGATGAGTTTGCGAAGCGCGGCTGTCGCAAGGTACAACTAATACATGCGTCCGAATTGCCGCGTTTATCCTGGAGGGGGGTTCCCGGCCCGTTTCAGGCTGATCAGTGGGGTTCACGGAGGGTTGGGTGTGAATACCAAGGTCGTGGACAACACACCTTGGCGTTTGCTCGAATGCAATGTGTATGTGGCCATGATAAAGCTTTGTGCGCCAACAGAGTTCTTCTCAGGACAGCCACCTGGGTGGGCAGAACCGTTCAGACGCCGATCGTCGTGCGATTCATGTCGACAAGAAACGTAGTCTCCAGGCTATGGGTAGACAGGAAGTTAGCATCTTCCAAGGATATCTGCGCTTAGCTCTGAGTCGGCGGATCCACAACATGTGAGTCGTGACAGGTTACGTCTGTTTGCTCCAATCCCCTCCAAATTGACCCCGAGTCGCAACCTCGGAGTCTCGTTTGCTCTCACCACGTGCGATGGAGGTCGCTGACTCTGCTATTCATCTCGGGGATCGCTACCAACATCTCGGGGCGATGGGGACACATTGAGGAAGCTACTGCCTGTTCCAGAGGAGCCCTCGACCTTGCCCCTCAAGGCACCCGGATAGTTCAGTATCGTTGAGCAATGTCGCAAACCGTCTCTCCAATCGTTACAACCGGCTTGGAGATATGATGGACCTCAATGAAGCCATCATCCTCGCCAGACAAGCCCTCGACCTTCGCCCGGCAGGGCACCCGCTTCATTCATTGTCGTTGAACAGTATTGCAATCGATCTCTCCTATCGTTGTTATTAAAGAACTAGCAATTTTGTGGCCACTATTGTACGCGTCAACACGTCGACACGGTAAGCTCACTCGCCTCCTCGCCCTCGCCCTCCTCACCCTCCTCAGGCTCCCTCGCTTGTGTAACAGCACGACACGCGTCGTCGACAACACATTTGCTCCTCACCCTCGCCCTCGCCCCCACCCTCACCCTCACCTTCCTCATCCACCCACTCCCTCGTCCCACACCCACTCGGCGCAGACCACAATGCCCCAACCTCACCCTCCTCCATCACCCTCCCCTCTGCTCTTGACGGCGACAACCGACCTGTCGTCACAACAACCTTGAACACACCACGCATTGTCGACAAACACGTTGACAATACGTCCCCTCTTTCCTCACGCGACGACACATTGTCATAAGGCCTGGGCAGGTTCTGGAATCCGATCATCAGAGTTGACGATGAATCAGTTCGAAGCAGCGTATCCCATGCTTAATGCATGCGCGCCAGGACAGAATCTGAACCGTGTCGTCAAGGGCAAGTGGAAAGCAGGTGCCATCGTTTTCGCATTCGAAAATTTGCCGTCCTTGCCATTTCATACTGGGGTGGAATCTGTTGGTCCCCCGTATACCCTGGCGTTCCGTATACGACCCACTGCTGTGGGTGTGCAGATGGCAGGCAACACTACGGATGCAGGGTTATTCAAGGGAAGAGATTCGTCGTTGTATACATCTTCCCTCACGTTTTCCTCCAACGCGGAGTACTACCCGTTGCCTCTTGCCTTCCAGCTACGGTCGGATGTTTGGACGAACGTGACCATTCAAACGACTAGGGACTACACCTTTGCCATAGTCGTTCAGGAGGATGGCCAAACGGAGACTCACTGGTACCAAACTACTCTGAATATATGGTGTGACTATCTGATACAAGCTAACATATCGTTTGCCGCACCGTGTGCAACAACTGGCAGCGAGGGGTTTAGAGGTGAAATAGCGAATGTGGTGTTGCGTATTGACTAAATGCTATCAAACCTTCAGAGGGAGGAGCATGTTATGTGCGAGCTTTGTTGTGCGTCTGAGGTATCATCTACCTTGATGGTTTCCGAGATCAATCTAATTGCCATAGGAAATCCGCCCCTATGATAGCACATCTAGTTCAAGTGTCTCTTTTCGCTAGTACCGTGCGTTGCTGACTTGTTTGAATTTCAAGTACACGCGAATAACTTCCTCTGAGTCGCTCTCGGTGCCCGAAACATCTCTGTACTAACCAAAATGGACATTATAGGTGCAGAACACGCCGCTTCTTGGGCATCCTTTCTCGCTCTTGAATTATCCAGGCGTGCCAATTGTCCCCGTCGAGGCGTATGTTTCGAAATTGCCCCTCGCGACTGAGCAAGGCCCCACTTGGTATGAACCACATCCGGATAAGCACACCTGGAAACCGGGACAGCATCCGCCCGAGCAGACCAAAGTCGAGTCAAGTGCGCCGAGATGGACGGCAAACGATATCATGACTGCCTACGCTAACAAGAAGGGATGGGTCACTTCCAAGGCTGGGAGACTGGACATTCATCGGACTGGTCGTTGGAGCCCTGCCTTGACATACTGACGCCGTGGAAGGCCAGATTCCATGGGCGTTCTGGTCTCCTGGCAGCTCTGCTTTGATCGACGATCGTATATGATCTAAGGATGGAGCGTGGGACGAACCAGAGATTAGTGACGAGGACAGTGAGATGAAAGAGCTGTCGAACGAAGAAGGGACCAAGGCTAGGACCGTGACAAGGTTTCATCGGATGAATTGTCGGAAGAGGAGGATTAGCCTATTGTTTACAATCTCGGACGATATATGCCACTGAGTATCGATGATGAGTCGAATAATATTATGGAACTACTCAGGGGCTAATTAGCCCATCTTTGTCTTTTGCCATGTTAAGCTCGTGGTTCGGTAGCAAGTCAAGTCGTCATTCACAATCTCACCGTACGTCTCCCAGCCCGCAGCCAGCTCCAGAAAATGCCAAGTCTGGTCCGTCGGACGCCTCGTCGGTCTCCCAGTCCTTGCGGACGCCGGGAAACTTGACCTCGCCCTCCGATGTCCCGCTCGACGAGGTCCACGCGCACATCAACAACCCGAGCACCCCCAGCCTGATTCACAGCGCCGAAAAGGACACGGGCACGCTGAGAACACCCGAAGCTCCCACCGTCAGTCTGGACACTCCGACCGTCCATCGCGACCGGGTCCCCAGGCTGGAAGGTCTCGAACGTACGCCCTTTACTCCTCAGGACGCCGTCCTGGCTCAGGTATTTGGCAAGTCTGTTCCGATGCCTGCGGCGGACCGCGTGCGGGGTACGACAACACCGCCCCCACCAGCTCAACCATCCGTGTCGATGACGACCCGGACGGCCGACTCGCTCCCTCCGCCTCCCTCGACGCAGACTGCTCCCAGCGGCCCCATGGTGCAAACGGGTTCTATAGTGGCGGTATACGACCCTTTCTCAGGCGCCAGGCTCGGTGAGTACTCGTCCACAGCGGGGGCGACGGCTGTGGACCCGTTTAATGCGCGCCTTCCGACTGCGGGGGACGATCACAGGCTGTGGTCGAGTCTGGAGCGGATATTGGAGCTGCAGTCCGAGATTGCTGCGATGCATGCGGATATGGAGGGTGTGGGGAGGGGTGCTGGTGCTGGTGCGGATGCGGGGGGTCATGCTGGTCCAGGTGGTGTCGCAGTCGGCGCGCAGGGCGTGGGCGAAGGCGGGCGTGTAGGGTCGAGGAAGCGGTCGCGGCGAGGTCAGACGCTGCTGATCGGGGACGAGGAGCCAGAGGAACACTCGACGAGTCTCCCTGTGTCCGAGATCTCGACGGAGCACTCCGAGGGTGAGGAGGGCGAGGATGACGATGACGACGACGACGTTCGTGGGTTTGGTAAGCGGCGGCGAGATGGGGAGTTTGCGAGGCTGGCGGAGCAGTTTGCCCAGCGCAAGACGGCGATCGGTGGGATCCTGAACAAGGTGCGTTTGAACGCTGTAACGCGAGGCTCGGACTACATAGGTCCCTAACGAGCATACGATACGACAGCTCGACGACCTTTCGATGGCGCTCAAGACGTTCCACACACTGCCCCCACCGCTGTTCGACCTCGCAGTACCCCCGTCCCGCTCGGACACTCTGTCATCCTCACCGTCGAACGCGTCTGCCCCACCCTCTTCTCCTACGCCCAATTTCTATCCTAGACGGTCGTCCTCTCCGCTTTCGTCCATCTCTCCGCTGCACATTGGGAATCCGGTCACGCCTCCGATGGTGCCTCTCTCACTGCCTGTTCCGCCCATGTCGACATTAGCATCTCCTGTATCTGAATCTGTGTCTTCGGAAGATCTGCATGCTCTGCCCAAGCGGTTTGGAGGTGTAGTCGCCCCTGTTTTACCCCAGACGATATTACCCGGGGCCCCGCACGCGGAGAGTCCGACTGATGTCATCTCCATGCCGTCCGTCTTTAGGCTATAGGAGCTGTCCGCTTTTCGTAGGTAATAATTCAGACCGAGATTCCTTAACGATGAATACGCGTATCATAAAGCAATGGAACGGAGCATGCGAATAAACTGCTGGGCATAAGTCAGCAATAGGAACCGACCTGCCAGTGAATGTCCTCGATACTCATAATCGAGTGCCGAGATCGCGAACTTGCACTGGTACTTATGTGCCTTTCGCAATGAATTTCGATGTGACAAACCTTACAGTACGGTACTTGGATTACTTGTCGAAACTGTAGAAAAAGGAGAATGGACGACGGTTAAAGAAATATTTAACGACACGCCTGAACGTCTCTCCAGGGTGTGTTAGGAAATGGATCTCATCTCGGAGCATCCCTATCTCATCTCGGAGCATCCTCATCTCATTTCGGAGCATCTCCGTCTGATCGCCAACACGGTCTGCGCGATTGACCATGCCACCGATGCGTTCGCCGAGCTCTGCAAGTCGGCCATCCCCGTCGAGTCCTTCCAACCGCCTCTCGAGTCTAACCAACGTAGATGTTAGCGTTTCCAATCGGTCCCTTTGCTGATTTTGATGTCGTTGTATCCGTTCATTCAATGGGTGGATTAAGTTGCGGATAAACATATGCTGTCGCATCACTGATTGTTCGATGCCGTCCATGTTTCTGCAGATATTATTGAAATTGTATGTCATTTGTGTCAGTGCTTGACTGGCCCAGGGGTTAGCCCCCATTTTATTGCTGGATCGCACGGCCTGATCAATGACAAGGTAAATCGGTGTGTCGCTACAATGGTTATGACATTATAGCAAGTGCTTACCCCCGGTAGCAGTTCATTCAGTAGTTGCAGGGTCGGCACGCCCTGGAAAGAATCCGCCCCTAAAGGGCCTGAATCTGCCTGTGCAGTTTCACTTGATGAATGTTAATGACACTTCAACTTGAAGTTGGCATCGTAAGCAGCGTGACGTACCTTCCGAGTCCACTCGGTGACACGATAAGGAGGAAGATAATAAACTTGTTCTCGTTACCGAGACCCATATTTTTTGATGTGGGTGGGTGAATGAAACACACGACCAATAAATAGGAGGCTATCGTCCTTTTCAAGTTAGGGGGCAGGAAACGTTTTTACATAATCCAGAGCGGCATCCTGCCGATCGGATTCTCCCGGTGGATGCTTAGCAATCACGCTCCCGAGGCTTTCGGGTACACGATATCAAGTTCAAGCTCTGTGAATTCTAACAACGGGCGTACCTTGCTGTACGCAGCGAACCGTTCAACACGAGCGATGGATGCAACGTGCTGACATGCGACCCACCGAATGTTCCAACCACATCTGTGGCAATGCCTGCAACTCGGCTCACGGTGCGTTGATTAAACGGTCGCTCAGCGCTCAACAACTTCAGTGGCCACAAGATCCGGGATACCGTACATATCATGTTCAAACCCGCACGTTCGTGGGATTCAATTGTGCGGTTCATCATGTTGCGGTACTCGGCACTGCCCCACTCCAGGTACTATTGCCACAACCTGTAGTGCGCTAACCTTGTCGGGTTGCCTGGTTCCAATTCATTCACCACGATGCCAGCTACGGCTATGCAAGTTAAACCACACGGATCAACTGTCGATCTTGTCGCCGAGTGGAGCCATCTTCCAGGAAATTCTTCGCAGAAACTTGGAGTCAGAGAGGTATAAAGTCTTCATCAGTTCTGATTTCCCTCGTCCGAGATACCATCCCCTACTAATCAGAAGTATGGCACCTTCAACTGAATCTGTCGTGTCTGCCGTTTCGCAGTGGCGGAACACGATCACTCGCAGGCGGGCTGTATGGACGCCATCCATAACGCAAATCGCGCTATCTTGGCTACCGTTTCATCATGTCACTCCTCCAGAATCGTGCTACGTTTACCGAGACGCTCGGGCGTACTGGCCATGTATATACCACCAAGTCACCCGCTGGCATCAATCATTTCACGACTCTCTGTCCTGTACTAAACTGGTTCTTGTGTTGAACGCGTGTCCGCAATGTCGACAACACCCCAAACATCCCGACCACCGGTTTTGCTCCGTGGTCTGTGACCAGTCTGCCGCTCGCTTTGCGCCAGAATTGAAATGCCTCCCACCGCATCATGATATGTCTATGCGAGGTAGGTGACGTACATTTTATATTGCTATGATCTTCTGGAATTCTGATTCGAACATTTCTTTTTGTT
>JBBPOJ010001245.1:0-15267 GCA_038091395.1 Leccinum rimulosum | reverse complement strand
TGTGACTGGATGCGGGTGTTTCGGGTTTGCATTCAGTCTTTCGGATGAGCGAGTTTTACTAGTCGACATGGTGTCGACCATAGGGCGGAAAAAGTAGAGAAAGTTAGCTTTTTGTCGGTGACGAGTCACTTACCTGCCAGAATTTTCGGGGTCCTGGTAGGGGTGCCACTTGGTAGCGGACAAAGAAGCTTTTTTACAGCCATATTGACTGGCATCTCAAAGCGTTAGCATTTTCGTTGCTTCATATTGCCTCGGATAATTTCAATTCTCATGCACTATTCATTTGTTTTAGTGGCTTCGGTGTGGTATTTGTGGAGGATCCGGCGGGTACGAGTAGTCACCTCGACGCAATTCCTCGTAAGCTTCTTCATCAGCTCCTCGCAGATATTTGTCTTAATAATAGTCTCTACAGAATCTTGGGACAATCTCTGCCCGACTTACGATTCACTATCTCCTTCGCAATTGGGGGGTATCGACGCAGATTAATTCCCGCTGATGTCACCATGTTGTTATCCCCGAACGGTATGCTGTTGAAAGATGAGTTATCAAGATAATTGATTCATTATATAAACAGAAGGCGAACTTGTTCGATATGCTTGCTACCATTGTACTACGCAAACATGCCGTCGGGACAGCCGGAACTAAATTACTTACTTGTCGACAGCCGAGACTAACCTAGGTTCCCTTTTGAATACCCCATGGAATCGAGTATTCGCTCAGAACCAAAGTTTCCGAGTCTGATATTTCAAAACTTTGGCCACCTGCGAATATGTATATATTTTATTCGGGGACCGCACAACTTCACTGCCGGCGGTCGCCGACTCGCGTGTTTGCTCCTAACAGTGACCTGATGCTTCCGACCACCAAGAAGCCAAGCAGGAGAAGGAGTGGAGTGCCGTGTGTAACAGGACGGTGGACCCGGGGGCTGGAATGGAATGTTCCGCTGGTAGGTAAAGCAACTAGGATTGAGTGCGAACGACTCGGAGTCGAAATTTGGCATAATTCAGCCAGACAGGCGCAATGATTGCCAACTTTACGTCACTTTTTTTTCTAGGCCATCAACGCCAGCCGCCGTGCCTGCCACACCGTGATCGTGATCATGTTCTATCATGATCAATCTCGCCGGCTCCGACGAGTGATCCTGAAGAGTTCTAAACTTTTAGGAAGACATGATTCAATGCCTGTTTAATATAAGTACTGCACTAATGAATACGACCCCTGAGTCAGGCAACAGTCGCATCGCAAGTTACGCCCCAATGATCCAGTAAGTTGTTTGGACTCATCTACCCAGTCTGTTTCAATATCTGAGGACATTGATCATAGGTTCGGCACAAGTCCCTGGATGTCGATTAGTCCAGATGATAATTCGGCTTCGCCGTCCCGCTTACCTTTACACCTGCATACATCAAGGCGAGCAGCCCGGATAAAAACTCTTGTTCTCCTCACCCTCCCGCAACATCCATTGACCGTCTTCTATTCCCTGGTCCACCTGAGCGGGCAAGCGCCATCCGATTTCTTGTAATGTATCTTCACTTCATGTCTATATGTTTATTTTTTTCGATCGCCCATGCCGCCTCCGTCGTTTTGCGAGGCACAACCAATCCCTCGCAACTGCTCCCCAACGTTGTCGGGTCCTCCACTGACTTAACAATCTCGAATCGAATAATTGCTCCAGATGGTTTCTTGCGCTCGTAGGTCATCTGTCTATCGCTCGTTCATTCGCACTCACCCCGCTCTAGGGCTACGCTCGCTGGAGGTACCTTCCCAGGACCACTTATCATGGCAAACAAGGTGTGTCTATCGATATTATAGTCGTTTGTCTGATTCCATTTCGTCTCAAGGGCCAGAGTTTTGAAATCAATGTCGTCAACGAGCTGATGGACCCGGAAATGTGGTTGAGCACCAGTGTAGTATGTACTGCACCGGGACTCGACTTTAAGTAACGACGGCAGACTCACTGAGATTCCTTTTAGCATTGGCACGGTATATTTCAAACCGGTACCAACTACGCCGACGGTGCATCGTTCGTCACGCAATGTCCGATCACGCAGAACGACTCCTTTCTCTACCAGTTTGAATCAAACGACCAAACGGGGACGTACTGGTATCACTCGCACTACTCTACTCAGACGTGCGACGGGCTGAGAGGGCCTCTCGTCATATACGATCCTAATGATCCCTATCAGGACTGGTATGATGTGGACGATGGTGAGTTGGATTTTGAGTTCGGTAAATCTTGAGAGGAGTGATATCGTTTTCCAGAGACAACTGTGATCACCCTCGCAGACTGGTATGTTTTCTGTTGTGTTTCCAAGGTGTCTCTTATTGCTTTTGAAAGGTATCATACGCCCGCTCCCGTGTTGAACCACATCATCGGTGTCTCAGCCAACGCGATCCTCATCAACGGACAAGGGCGCTATCCAGGCGGGCCAGAGTCGGATCTTGCCGTCGTCAATGTCGAGTATGGGAAACGTTACCGGTTCCGCTTGGTCGCAATGTCCTGTGATCCCCACTTCACGTTTTCCATCGATGGGCATAACTTGACTATCATCGAGGCCGATGGAGTCCAAACGCAGCCGCTCCTCGTAGATTCGCTGCAAATATTTCCTGGGCAACGTTACTCTGTCATATTGAACGCCACACAGCCGGTCGACAACTACTGGATACGAGCGGTGCCGAGCACGGGCAACTCGAGCATCGCCGGGGGGCTTAGCTCGGCCATCTTTCGATACATCGGGGCTCCTGATGACCAAGACCCGGTAACGAGGAACACGACGAGCGTGATGCCCTTACTTGAGCAGAATCTGCACGCGTTCATTGATCCTGGGGTGCCTGGCATTCCGGAATATGGGCAGGCGGATATCAATATCGACCTCTCCGTCGAGGAAATCGGAGGTTTATTCTACGTGAATGGGGTTCAGTTTAAACCACCGTCGGTGCCAGTGCTGTTGCAGATTCTCAGTGGTGTGCAACAAGCGACCAACCTCTTGCCGAACGGGAGCGTGTACGTTTTGGAACCCAACAAGGTTGTCGAGTTGACAGTGAATACGAGCGGCTTCGGCGGTCCGGTGAGCTCACATTCGTCTTGTCGTTTGTCTGTATTTTACTTATGTATGCATGCTCAGCATCCGGTTCACCTTCATGGGGTTCGTATACGCGGTCCAAAGAGCTGATCCTATGTATTGTCTGATGTGACTCCGTAGCATAACTTTGACGTCGTCCAAAGCGCAGGCGACAACACGACGTTCAATTACAAAAACCCAGTCCGCCGAGACGTGACGTCCACCGGCACGCCGGGGCAACGAGTGGTATTCCGATTCATGACAGATAACTCTGGTCCCTGGTATCTACATTGGTGCAGTCGTTTACTATCGTCTGTGGTGCATGATCCATCCTGACCTATTTCCACAGTCATATCGACTGGCATCTAGAAGCGTCAGCATTCTTGTCTGACTACCTCATCAAACATCTTTTGCTGATTGACTGCTTGTTCGTTGTAGCGGTTTCGCTGTAGTGTTCGCAGAGGATCCAGCGGGTGTGAGCGATTATCTTAACCCAATTCCTCGTAAGCTTCAGCAAGTCATTGGATATTTCTCACTGATAATTGTACGATCGTCTCTTGTAGACTGGTGGAACACCCTCTGCCCAACATATGATTCTCTGTCTCCTTCGCAGCTGGGGGGTCTCAACGCGGAACAACAGGCTGCCAACATCAGCACACGACTGTTCCCGAACTGATTACAATTTGTGGTATGCTTCGGGTTGAATATATAGGATAACGTTACTAAGTTAGTCATTATAGGTAAATCTCTTGTCCTCTTTTTTGTTGGACGGGTGCGATCTACATCGAACTTTGTGCAACAAGCAAATGTAGTTTATTGATCGCATCATGTCCAACCTGGGACGAATGATGACACATGTTCATTACGCACTTTACTTGGTTTGTTTTTGGACGCGTCGAGTCATACTGCAGTGAACTTGAAGCGATCAGCCTACTGGCGAGACTTTCGTTTCAAGTTGCCAGGATCTGTCAAGTGATCGGCAATTTCCAATGGCAGGCGCCACGTGTTCGGAACGTCCCGGACTGCTTGGTTTCCTCCACTCCGGAATCCCAATTGACTCGGGAAGGGGAAGAGCGTCAACTCACCGCCGCCACATGTTGTACTTGAACATCGGCGATATGATGCCTCCTGAGGTTGCTTCCAGTTGCCAGACGTCCGACGCACATCCCGATTTGGACTCGCCGTCGGGGAATTTACATAAAGGATCGCGATCATCCGAGTCACATCAAGCATCATGTCGTAAAACGGCAAATTAGCGAACCAACAAGCGATGGAAAAATGGAAAAAACCTGTGCCCCTCAAAATGCAAACTTTATAAGTCACTGGCACGTTGCCACTCCAAGTCTTGACGACGAGCCTCCAAGTTGGACTTTCGACGTCGAAGAAGGGAGTTCTTCTTCTCATTGAAGCAAGGCTCAGAGACACCGCTTTCCGTGGCGAACCATGTCCGTGATACACGTTGTCCCGCGTACAGAGGTCGAAGCAGCAAAGTGCTCCTCGGAGTGCGTTCCCGTCTCACTCGAGTAAGTCCACTTTTGTTCGGTACATGTACCTAGTAGAGACTTTGAAAGGTTGACCGTCGGTCTCTTTCACAGAGTCGGACATGCTAAAACCCAGGTCGACGCGACGTCCGACTGCCCTGGTCCCATGGCCGCAGTCACGTCAAACGGTCCTGGACCTTCTAGTAGCCCCATCTTGACCCTCCTGGAAGAACTCCTCATCATGATCTTTGACGACGTGATTACGTCCGCATCCTCGTCATGCCCGTCGCGAAGTGGCAAACGTGCCGGGTGGTGGCTCAACTCTCCGAGGAGCCTCGCAAGCGTTTCGAGGGCCTGGCGGAGCATCGCGTTCGCCTGTCCGCGGCTTTGGAGACACGTCCACATCACGCCGCTTCAGTCGGTCCACGCGTTGAGAGAACAGCTGCGCCTCTCGGAGCCCCTTCCCATTTACCTCACCGTGCACCAGTGGCCGTTCTGCAACGCATTCCCAGCATCGGGACCCTTCTCCATCGTCGCACTCACTGTGCAGCTTCAGTCCATCATCTTGGCAACGACGAGCACGGAAGACGCGACTTGTGTGCCAGCGAGCCAGAGGGTCGAGTCGATCGCCATCAACGCCACCGAATCCAGCACGTTCCTCAACTTCGTGCTTCAGACGTGGACGGGACATGGTTCCAGCTTTCCCGCCCTGCGGAACGTGGCGATGAACGGCAATCTATGCGCGAACTGGTCGAGGTCATGCTTCTTCGACAAACGGAACGCGCCACGACTGGAGCGGCTGGAGTTGAGCAACGTCGTGATCGCGTACGAGGCGCAGAGATTGTCCTGGGGAATCGGGCACAACTTGACGACGCTCGTGTGGGCTGCGCTGCCGCACAAGCAGGGGTCGCTCATCGTCTCGGTGTCATGCTTCCACCACGTGGTGTCGTCCTTTCCGAACTTGGTCGCGCTCGAGTTGCACGGTCATGTTACTGCACTCGAATTCGCGACACTGGAGAGCCTACAGGTGAATGGGATCACACCGCTCAGGCAGGTGCGCAGTCTCCGAGTCACAGGGCGGGCGTTTGAGAACGCGAGTGCGGCGTTTATATTGTATTACTTGTTGCCGTCACTGAGGCAGCTCGCGGTGCGGGGGAGGGTGTGTTCTGGGCCGATAGGGCTGCGGACGGTATCGCTGGCGCTGCAGGCGTTGGTATGCATGCCCAAAGTGTTCGGGTGGCCGATCGTGTTGCCGCATCTGGAGGACCTGGACTTGGACTGCGTCGATGGGGGTGGTGAGTGTGAAGAATGGAAGCTGTGGTGTACAAGCGAGATCGAGGTGTGGAGGCAGTGGCAGGAGGTCATGGTTGAGGCGAGGAAGGAGGGGAGTGTGGGCGGACTGCGGATGCACATCGCGACGGAAGAGCCCCAGCCGGCTGGCACGGACACTGACACTGACACGGACACGGACACGGACACGGACGAGGACGAGGACGAGGATGAGGACTTTTGATGGGTGAGACGAGGTTGCTCTTGGAGATATATAGACTGGGCGAGGGCGGGAACTCGGCTGCATAGATCATGTTAGACTCCTTTTTAATTACTGCGACTATGTAATAGTGCTCACCTCGAGCAGCACCAAGCTAAGCTAGCCGATCCAACGGACCTAAATCTGTAACCTAAGGCCATTGATCCGATCAATGGTAATTTAGGCGCCGCAGATCAAGTCACATACACAATTTCTCTCCAAGGGAGACCATATTGTGATCAATAACATGGGTACGTGTAAGTATATATGTTTTGTTTGATAGTCGAATCGGAACTCTTGAATCATATCAAGACTCGCGATCCAGAAGAAAAGAACACCATAAAACCCCCGAAAAAAAATCAAATTCGAGTTCCTAGCCCACATTGTAAGGACTATCAATACACCATTCTCTGTAACTCGAAGCCTCACGCTTAGCAGCCCATCTTGATGTGGTTGTAAGGACCACCATGGTCACTGACGTTCCCATCAAGGATATTTGGCACGTCGCCGACGATGCACTGTGTGCTCGGATTGTCCTGGCCTGTTTTCCGATTCGACGCACGTTGGTAATCATTGAAAACCGAACACGAAATGATAAGAAGAAGACATACCAGGACACGCTGCCCACTCGCCAGAGTCTTCGATGTGTACCTCTCCCGACGGGTGAACGAAACCCAAGAACTCGAACGGGACAGTCGGAACAGGATCCTCCCTGTTATTGATGTGGGTCAAGTCCAGGTTGGCGTCCACGTAGTTGGCGAATGCTTGGTTTCCAACACGAGGGAGACCGTAGCCGATTGTCTGAAAGATCGTTTCCTTAGGCAACCAAAGAGGGAGGAAAACTGAGTCGAGCAAGGAAATCGCCGCGCCTGCAAACGATCGCATTCAGTAAGTTTCCTAAATCAGTTACCATGGGAGGATAACAAGTGAAGAGAGATGCCCACCCAGCGAGTGGCCAACCATCGACACCGACGTCGTGCTATATGTTGCCATAGTGTTCTGTACAGCAGCAAGAACAACCGCGGCAGTTCTATTCACGACCAAGTTAAAAGGGTATGTGAAAATAAGACGCAAGTCGTACTTTGCTTGCTCGGTCGCAAACCCACTGTGAACTTCGATGTCAGGGCTGATCCCCGGGAAGAGAGTCGGGTCCAAATTTGTCAGGAAAAAATCGAGATCGGTGATGATGGGCAGTCTGGGTATCAGGGTGTGAGAAAGACGAGCAATACATGATGACACGCAACAGCGATATTAGGCCTCACATTTCATCAGTGTTTGTCCCTTGATGGGACACAATCACCGTGTGTAGATTGGCGTCGTATCCGACGAACCCTGGCACAATCCATTAGTCAAATTCCTCGCATGGAAAACGACGCGTCTTACAGTACTGAACAGCGTCGCCGTCACCACCAGATGCAACAGTCTTAAAGCCAGTGTTAGCTTGGCAGTTGGCTGGATTCAGGCAACGAGTTAGCGTTCCATGTATATATCAGTTTAGAGTAGCACATGAACGTGACATACTTCCACAATTCCATGCGAGCGTCTGGGAGGGGGTACAATATCCAGTGCTCGCGTAATACGTGAACGGGGTATAGTTATCGATCTGTGTCGTCGACAGTGCAGTTATCGACTGCCTCGCAGAGAGGTTCGGCAAAGCCTGGACAGCTACTGCACCGAGAAAGATAGTAGCAGCGAGAATGGAGGACATTGGAATCATTGCACCCAGAGACAGTTGGCTTTCGTACCTACTTTATAGTATGCCAAATCCCATCGACAAACCTTTACAGGGTCTTGTGTAAGGGGTATGATTATGTTGTAATGATGTTGGCAGGCTGGGTGCCACTGACATATTATTATGATAATAGGAACAGCCAGGCAGTGAGATACAAAAGCTTACTGCGACCACTAAGTACAAAGGGACTGATCTGAGGGAAAGCCTTGGTCCAGTTGGGCTTCAAGTTGTCTCTTCCTTGACTACATCGCGTTGTGCTCAGTTTGCGCTCTGCAGGGCATTCTGGAATCTGGAAACAGTGAGATACCCTTCATGGAAGAGATCCGGAAAGGGGGGAAACGAACAATTGGATCAGAGTCCTGCCAGAAATTCGCATCAGTATGTAGACTGGTGACCACGTTCAAAAGACCATAGACGCGCTTGCTTCGCCTCAGTATTGCCTCTTTTGGACTCGGACGTCACTGGCACCCGGTCTAACCAGTATGGACTGGCAAGCTGCAAGGTCCAAGGAACGTGCACAACTCATGCCTTAATTAATTGGAGTGGCTTGGTGACGATGCCATGAACCGACAGTCACTCATACCTGAAATCGAGGCTCTTCGAGTCTTCATCGTCAGGCGAAAGTCTAGCGAGCTCGAAACTATGCATGTATGCTTGCTCCAAGTACTCTGGGGAGCCACCCAAAACGACCGCCGGGCCAGCGTCCGCTAGAGTTTAAACGCACGCGCTTAGCTGAGAACCATACCCAATTCAGTGGACAGACAGAGGCCCTCTCTCAACTTGAGCTTTCTTATTCGGGTGCCCCGGCACACAGTTACAACTTACAGCAGATTCTCAATTATGAAAGCCTTGCATTTTAATATGCGCCCATGTCTGACTTTGCAGAACCTCTGGCTCAGTGACCGGGCCTGGGCCTGAAAGAAAGTAGGGCAATGATGAAGTCGAGATCAAAGCCTAGACTGTAGGGACGCAACGGATGAGAACGGAATCGGGTGTAGATCTAGGGCCTCCAGACCATCCCGCACGCACGGGAGAATGACCGGTCGAGACGAGAGTTGAAGGAAGCAGAGCATGTTCGAGAGGAGGGAAAGGGGACGGTATCGATATATCATGACGGATACGAAAGCAGACATCCACGAACTTAGTTGTCGAACAAGGATGCCCACCGAACATGATGCTGCGTGAACAAAAGTGGCAGGTCCTCGGCTACCAGTCAACCCGGGATCGTGCAGATTTATTCAGATTGAGAACCATCGCATGCGAATACATACATGCTCAATGGGCCAGTGGCAAGGTCGGAGGAATACTGTTGATCCGGGGAAAATTACTGTGAAGCACAGCTCAGAAATACAGGAAAGACACATTGCTTTCTGTCGTGCTTTCTGTCAAGTGAGCGTGCTGGAGAATTCCAAGCTTGTATGCTTGAGAGAAACCTACCAAGTATAACCGATAGAAGTGTAGTACCAAGCTTCGTATACAGACCATGTGTACTATTTCTGACACTCAGAGTGACCCCAACAAGCAGATGACGAGGATACAGAAACGTCACTCAGTCTATAACACCAAGGTGATATTCTTTGATGGTTCTGATGGAAAACTGTACAAAGTGAATACGAGTATTAAATTGAATAGGAGTAGAGAACGCACAATTTCTGTTGCGTCAACACAAGTACCTCTGATTTTTGAAGGGAGACGAGTATTTATTTCGATGATCTATAGAAACGACATGCATTACTAGTGAGCCACAGAAGAAGCTGAGGGACTCATGCCTGATCATCCGATGCAAAAGACGGTAGGTTCGAGTCGGGGTCAAACTTCATGCTTCATGCACATGCCTGGATGTATAAGCTAAGGCACAGTAAGCAATCGGAGTTGCAGAGACGCCGAATTTTATACTTGGTGCGAAACGAACACCTGCACATCTGCGAAGAACCCCATCTATGGCCACGTCTCAGGACGATGGTATGAGCAGAATTCTGTCTGATCTACACACCTTGTTGACGTTGTTAACAACATCAACCACCACTTCGCCTTTGAACGGCTTGAACACAATGGCACAATATCGCGTAATGAACTGAGTTAGCTTGGCCACTCCCGCTGATGACTACATGCCTTTGAAACGACAGCTATGATGTATGCTCCTGAACATGTGCCTTCGACTGTCGATATCTGCATACTTAGGACTCCAGGAATTGGAGCATCTGAGGCCCAAAGTAGGACGGGTGGTCCGAATGTCTATGGTGGTGATGGTGGGCATGAGCAAGGACTCGAGCTCCGAAAGGGCGGAACAGAGATTGACGAGGACTGTCGTGTTGTCTTTCAAACTTTGGATCGTGTCACTGTCTCTGAAGTTGCGGAGGTAGCATCCAGGGTACATTCAATGGTGCCCACTGCAGTCATTGGGATGATGGTGACTGACGACTTTTTTACACTCGTTCTATACTTAGTTCGCTATTACTAATTGTCGGCGGCTTAGGGCTGTACATGCAACGCCCGCAGCCCTCGACTTCCTCCTACGACGACCTCGACCTCAAAATAACAGTATGAATCCATTTCGCAGTTCTGCGAGTTCGCAAGCACAAGAGACTGCAGTAGCACCGCCATCACCACCATTACCCCCGCTCCCTCCCCGTTCCTCGAGAAACGCACCTCCACCAAATGCTTCCTCGGTTCCAACCATCATGGATAATCTCCCGGATGACGATGACGTTCCACCTCCCTACACTCCTGCTGCAGACATGAGCATCGGTGAGGAGACGATAGGTCTAGGACCCAGGAGACCCTTTCAACCAGCACCCTCCGCCCCATCTTCGTTGCTCAATCCACCCTCGCAATCGCGGCCCCGTCCAAACTATGTTCCCCCGCCTACGGCACCACATCATCTCTACCCCAACGGTCCCGGCCCAAGCTCTGGCTCGGGCTATTATGGGCCATCTGCTCCACCTCCAGGTCCCGCCCCTTGGCAAACCCAACAACAGTATTACCGCCCTCGGCCACACGGGGGCGGAGGGCTGATTGGCGCACTCATCGACACTGTCCGGGACATCGCGGACGCCGTCTCGGGTACGAACGATGAGCGGATGGTGGCAGTACAGCAGGCCAACGCGGCTGCATACGCCCCTTCGTACCGTGCCTCGTACCCTTCTTCGTATGATACTTCTTATGCTACGCCGTATTCTAATTCGGGCACGGGTTCCGGGTATGCACCGCTAGCGGGGCCTCCGCCTCCGCCCCGCCCGGCGTCGACGCCCCCAGATTCTTCGGTACCGGACGATGGGTCGCCGACGCGCCAACCGGTACCTGGACATCCGTTGTTACGGAACGGAAAGCTGTTGGTCTATCCAAAAGACTATCTGTGTGTCAAGTGTGAGTCTGCATCACCTTTTCTCTTGTGTGCGCATGTTCACGCTCGAGGACAGGTAAGAACATTGGATACAAGAACTACGATCCCTTTCATCCATGTCGCAAGTGCTGGGACAAGTATGGAAAGTCATACACTGGCGCGCTCTCGTACACGAGGTGGTCCGCGTCGGGGAATGACCCAAGGATGCAACGCCCGCTACCCAAATTCGTTCCTCCTCATGTGGCGGGGGGATCACATCCCGGCAGCCCGTATCTATCTCCACCTCAACATCCGCATCATAGCAGGTCTATCTCACAACCGAATCACCATTTTACGGGATCTGGGCCATCGTACTATGTCAGGAACCCCTTCACTCCGGATGTGACACCGCCGGTTCTGCATGCCATCCCTGTGGAACCTGGCGATTCGAGGTTGGGCGGTCGGCTTTGTATGCGGTGTGGTGGCGA
This sequence comes from Leccinum rimulosum, assembly GCA_038091395.1. Lineage (NCBI taxonomy): Eukaryota > Fungi > Basidiomycota > Agaricomycetes > Boletales > Boletaceae > Leccinum > Leccinum rimulosum. The sequence continues at coordinate 3,654 of JBBPOJ010001245.1, read as the reverse complement.
TGGCTATCGGACGGTGATGTTGATCGACGTGATGATGTGTGACGAGTGTGGTGGGACGGGACGCATTTGGAGGTAGACATACAATTGTCAGTGAGAGGTGAGGGTACTTGTCGGACGGTTAGATACCCCGCATGTTAGTTTGCTATATATAACTGGGTTGCTGATTGGTGTACAGTACAGTACTTGTGATTTTACATCTCGTCGAGGATGGTGTTCCCTGTGGACGCGGAGCTCATTGAAGCAGCCATTCAAGGTTCCTATCACCCGGACTGACAGTCTGATACACCTATCGCTAACGTGTATGGCCACGTCTTATGCCTTAGTATGCACCCTACTAGCACTGCGAGATTCGGGTCGGCGCTGCTTTGTTGCATGCAGAGCCTCAGAGAGGACCTTGGTCAAGGGATGCCAGATCAAAAATGTGAGCCATGGTGAGTTGCAGTCACATCAGAATGGCAAACCTAAATGGTTTTATTAGTTACTGTCCCTCAATAACAGAAATGGAAATAATTCACCTTGCAGGTAGGTCAATATGTACTGTATGCCAAAGCATACAATGAGAAAGTAGTAGCTCAGCTGTGATGTTAACTTGAACTTGAACTTGAACTTGAACAACTAATAGTATATGCTGGTGAAAAGAGCAAATGGCATTGTGTGAGGTGTGAAACATCTACCATAAAAGTATGTATGCAAGCTGATCATATCTCAAATCAGACTATGGGCAGATATGAACCAGGAATGTATATTTGGTGCTAGATATGCAGAAGAATACAGATGTTTGTTTAGAATGTGCAAGTACTTTTTTCATGAGATATGTCATACACAAATGATCTTGATGAGGATGGCCACACTGGCTCATTCTGTACCTACTGTTAAAATTGAGCAATAGTGACTAGGCTTGTTGTATCGCTTTTCAAGTGCAGATGCTGTAACTTGAAGGCAGAATCAGCAAAATCGGTTCTGCAGCTTCTGCTCTATCAATCTGCTGTAAAAATATTCTCTATGGAGGATTGTGAAGGACAACTGCATTGTGAAAATTGACATCACTGTTTGAGCAAATGAAGCTGCTTATGATCAAACATAACCAGCATCTCCACTCCATTTGGCTATCAGTGATCATTATCATAGATGTCTTTGATGATGAAAGTAAAAATCACTATCTCTCAACACAGTTTTGATAACACAGTCCTTCCAAGGTTTCTATATTTGCTTTTATTGTTATTGCTTGATCCAAATATGCAAGGCTGACTCCCATGCTATTTGCAGATTTTTTTTAAATGTATAAATTGGAACCTGTTATTAGCATTCTCTTATGTGTGGCATCTGGCAATCCTTTTGTCACCATCTTGTGTAAATTGGTTCATAGATAGTTAGGAACACAGGGATATCTCACAGAAGGATATTGATGAAGATGTTGAGAAGTGTATCCAAAATATATCAAACTCAAAATTTCTGGATTAAACCAAGAGTGGTTCCAACTGTATATTCAGTGTTCACAGCATCTCTTTCAGTGGCCTTCTACAAGATGTGCATTTATACAAGGATGTGGTGCTTGATTAAGACAAACCCATTCCCCATTCCACTACATCAACAAAATAATTCTCAATCTTTGACACATGCAGCATATACTACTCAGAATTGATACATTGGTATGGATTCTTTGTGGCTACAACTTTGTTTCTTTAATTTGTTGTCTATGTTTTCTTCTTGAAATAACTTTGCTTTATGAATTCATCAACAGAAGAGCCTGAAGAGGTATCATGGAGTTGCTAAGACAGAAGAGTCATCAAATGAAATACAGAATATATATCTACATACCTATTTTATTCTGAAGGATAGCTTTTACAATCTTTGCAATCTTTTCTTCCTTGGATGCTTTGCCATATCGATTGCATATTTCCTTCATGGCTGATTTCACCTTCATAGGCAGTGTGGATGTTTTGTACTTCTGAACAGCAGATAGAACTGGTTGAGGATCATTCTGATGGAAAAGATAGAATGAATGTTCCAGGATAAGTAGCATTTCTATAGTGTAACAATGTAATGCATTTCATTAACAAATCCAAATACCACAAAGGCAATAAAATACCAATACTGTTTTGAAGAATGTCTTTCCAAGTACCAAGATTGAGCTAATATGTTTAATTACACATCAATAGAGATATAAAATCAAGGAAAATTTACAATGGCATCTGTCTTTAGTTTGAGATCAGGAGAATCACAGGTGGGTGATTCAGACTAAGACTAATATTAATATGGAATGACAATAATATAACTTCACATACTGTCTCATCTTGGATAATCTGAGAGTGATCAATCATATCAAATCAGGGAAATTACTGAACAAAAAATTCACCAACTACAAATAAGAATAAGATATTGTCATAGATACACTTATAAACAAATACTTACTGACTGAAACCAATGGAAGATTAAAGAGAGTATGGATAATTTACATATCAGAAATGTATAATTTACTATACTAATAACAATGAAACTTACATCCTATAAATAATAAGACAAATGTCATAATCATATGTAATGAGTAAGTGTTCAAAGATGAAGATGTTATGCAAACTCTTACCATCTTCATAATATTCAAGAATCAGGTCAGGAAGAAATCAATTGCATTAATATTACTTACTTCCTATAAAAAGACACCATGAGTGTGATTGCCTGCACCAAATTATATCAATATACCTTCTACATGTCCAAGAATGGAATGATAAATAATTAGTATAATAGGATAACAAAATATAACATACAAGCTGTCATTAATAAAATGTATGCAGGTAAATGTTAGATATAATATAATCAGAGTCATTTCTGAAATTATAATATAAGGGCTTACCAACTGAATGGATTAGAAGGAAATCATGCAAAACAGCATAATCAGTATTCTGAAAAGCATAGAGTAATAAACAACATACTTCCTATGGACATTAAGACCATGGAAAGAAAAACATCAAATAATCACTATGTGAAATACTCATCATAGACAAGGGAGAACTTACAGACTGTTATTTATGGAGCAGAACATAAAATAGATGTGGCACCATTACCACTGTGTGCAATATTCTACAATGTATGGCTTACCAGCTACCATTCATAAAGTAGAATATGGAATAGACATATAATCATATTAGCATAATCACTCTTTGGAAACCAACAATGGGTAACTTACATTCTGTAAATTCCAGAGCAAAAGAATGGAATTTTCAGCACCACCCTCTCCACAATCTTCCATAGTGCACAACTTACAGGCTGTATTTTGATAGCAGAACAAAGAATTAACATGGCATCATTAGTATCAATAATATCAATAATATTCCACAACATACAGCCTTTTTTTCCACAGCACATAAAAGTAATGGGATCATCAGCTTTATCATTTTTTGTGAGATTTCACAATTTACAACTCACTTCCTATCATTTTCAAAGTAAACAATGAATGATCATGACATCATTAGAATCACCACCCTCTACAACATATGCACAACTCACAGCCTGTCATTTACATGGTAGAAAGAACCAAAAGTAGTTATGGAATCATCAGTATCATTACCCCTCTGTAACATTTTACAATGCATAACTCACCAACTTTGATTTTCAGAGGATAACAAAGAATTGACATAGCATCATCAGCCTCATTGC
>JBBPOJ010001244.1:0-15280 GCA_038091395.1 Leccinum rimulosum | reverse complement strand
CCCTGTAATAAATCCAGTGAGCGCAAACGCAAGGCGGTATGGATGCATGCTGAGTCCCTTTCAGGTTTTCTGGCAGCTGAAGATAGATAACATCAAAGTCAACGGAGCAATAATTTTGACAGATATATTTGCCGTCATCGACACTGGTGCCCACTTCATTATTGGTGATCCCCAGCGACTTTCCACCCTGCACCGGGCGGCGGGCGGCGGGCCATACAGGAACAGGGGTCCTCCTTCATCGGGTGTTCAAAACAAGGGTCATTACACCTGTGAGTTTCGATCGATTTTAGTACTTTTGATTGACTCCCTGTAGTCCCATGCAGGATTTTTCCCTCCTTTATTTTTACTATTGGTGGAAGCTCGTTTTCAATGCCTCCCGAGACCCTCAACATGGGACGGGTTACTTATAAGGGGAAAAATTGCTTTAGCGGATTTTCGACTGTGGAAGATCCTCAAGGTGAGATTCTTCTGATCAGAATTCCCTCTTCCCATCCTGACCGGTGAACCCGACTAGAATTCTGGTTGCTCGGGACCATTTTCCTTCAACGGTTCTATACCGTGTTTGATTTCAATAGCGTGGAGCCACGAGTCGGATTCGCAGACCTTAGCCGAGTTGAAGGTAATACGCTAAACCAAGCAAGCTAGATACATACTACATATTGGTGTTTTTTTGCACAAGAGGTCTGATTGTAGTAGGGTCAACAACCTGCCACCACCCTACCATTCTGTATCATCATGCTCGACATTCTTGAGTTCGTCCTCTTTCAAGGCCCCCCGGGCAGTCCTGGGCACTGAGTCCTATATAACTTGTGCTAACTCCCCTCCAGGTCACATAAGATAGAACTACACTTGTTATTACCACAGGAAAGCACCAAGATTACAAGGACGATGACTACTGTACTAGCGGGTTGGGTATCAGACCAGGTGGAATCTAGAATGACACGGTCAATGTGTCATCTCACTCTCAAGTGAAACGTTTGAACGTAAATCTGCACGGCGACCGTCAGAAAATGGCAACAATCAAATAGAATACGACAGAAGGAATGCGAGGTCCTTGTCTGAACCCACTTGTTCCACTGCCTCGAGCTGGTCCGGTACGTTCCCAAGTTCGTCGGGAAGCACGATGTGTCCGTAATAGAAGACAACGCCGGAACGAACGGAGGTGCGATGTAGCGTAGTGTGACATCCTCTGAGAGTTTGTCATATTTCATGAGCATGGTCATAAGGTCGCCTCCAGGGAGGAACTCCATGATGAGATATAGGTATAATGGGTCTTGGAAAGAATAAAACAACTGGACGACCCATGGGGAAGTCGACTCAGCCAACAAGTCGCGCTCTGCACGAACGTGAGCAAGCTTGGTTTGCGAGTGAGATCATCGAAGCCAGGGTACCAATGATGGATCCGACGGACCTGCGACGAGAGGAAACGTCATGCCATGCAGATGACAGGCACGGTCCCATCTCACCTCTCCGAACGCGCCCTTGCCAATGACCTTGACCGTCCGAAAGTCCGTCAAGCGTATCTTGGTTCTTCGAAGCCTGAGATGCTGAGACTCGAGCTTACGATACTTGCGTATCTCGCGTTCCTTGGCCAGGTCACCGCATCGAGCTTGGAGAGAATCTGCGAGGAGACGTCGACCTGGCGCGGAAGATGTGACGGGACGCTGAACGTCATGACATTGACTGTTCTCGACACCAACTCGTGGTAACTTGTACTAACCTCCCCTCCAGGTCACGTGAGATGGAACACTTTCATCACTGACTTTATGAATCAACTGGACATGATCTCGGTTCATGGACTGAGCAGGGTTTCCGTATCAATTTCTTGTCCCACTCTTCACGAAAAAACGAGCAGGCCGCGCAACGCGACGCCATTTGCGTCAGTCTCCGAAGGAGGCAATGCACAAGTGAGCCACCCAACTATCCAGCCTAGCGGTGGAGGTGGAGAGAAACACGTTGACATTTACATGTCATAGGGCGCCTCAGCGTCGTCGTACATGAACACCCCTCGAAAGGCCATCGACTGGTAGTACGCCCAGGCGGTCACCTTCAGTTCAAACTCTTTCGCGAAAATCTTCACCCATACTTGTTTCGATGATCCGAATGTACTTCATCAGTTTGATTGTTATCCGGTTAGTTCCTAGCTCTACATCTATTTAAGTTAGGCGCACATACTTGATGGCATTTGTGCTCCTCCACATTTACTCCCCAATGCTCTTCAAGGTGATCACAACCATTGCCGCCACAGTGCCTATTTTCGTCGCGGTTCTGGCCGCCCAATCACCTGATCCTAGGAATGATGGTCTAGCCATACCACTCACAAAACACTCTGATATCGACGCGCGCGAATTTCATACTACATCACATAACGCGTAAATCGTCCTGTGATGTCCTCAGGCATCGTTTTTGCTTACGCCTTTATTCAGCAAGATCATCCGTGGGCCAAGTGGCATGGATGGTTCTGAAACGAACACGGGAACGCCGCATCCTTCTGCTGTGAAACGAGCCGGGTCCGGAGCCGGTCTTGATTTGACAAACTACCGGTATGGAATGTGGTATGGGACCATTTCGATCGGCACTCCTCCCCAGTACTTCACTGGTAAGTTTTTCCGTGTATTCGTGACACCCACTCACTCTGGTTGCCCCCTCAGTCCAGCTCAACACCGGTACTAGGTAAGTGATTTCTGTCAATACCATCCACTCTTTCGTTTTATTCCACCTAGCGACCTCTTTGTTCCAGCCGTAACCGGTGATGAGAACTGCAGAAGCCACACTAACCTCTGGAATCCCGCATTGTCCCAAACCACCAACTTCGACCTCGATAGTGATTTTGTGCAAGTATTTTCAGGTGGTAGGATGGCCAGTGGTCGAGAATACTGGGACAATGTAACCATCGCTGGTTTTACCGTATGTTTGTATTGTTTGCGAACATCATCACTTCTGACCGATGAATAGGCAGACATTCAGACCATCGGCGCCGCAACAAAATACTCTTCAAATCTGAAAGCATCTGTGTTTGCTGCAGACGGTTTATTGGGATTAGCTTTTCCGTCTTTATCAGCACTTTATGGCCAAAGTCCTCTGTTGCACACACTCTACAATACAGGAAAGCTGTCTCAACCAGTGTTTTCACTCAAACTCACCGATCCCGGAGGCGAGCTGTACGTCGGTGGAACCAACGAGGCGCTTTACATTCATAACACGCTCGTCTTTACCCCTGTAATAAATCCAGTGAGCGCAAACGCAAGGCGGTATGGATGCATGCTGAGTCCCTTTCAGGTTTTCTGGCAGCTGAAGATAGATAACATCAAAGTCAACGGAGCAATAATTTTGACAGATATAATTGCCGTCATCGACACTGGTGCCCACTTCATTATTGGTGATCCCCAGCGACTTTTCACCCTGCACCGGGCGGCTGGCGGGGGGCCATACAGGGACAGGAGTCTTTTATCGGCGGGTGTTCAATACAAGGGTTATTACACCTGTGAGTGTCGATCGATTTTAGTACCTTTGATTGACTCCCTGTAGTCCCATGCAGGAAATTTCCCTCCTTTACTTTTACTATTGGTGGAAGCTCGTTTTCAATGCCTCTCGAGACCCTCAACGTGGGACGGGTTGTTTTTGGGGGGAAAAATTGCTTTAGCGGATTTTCGACCGTGGAAAAAAATCCTGGTGAGATTCTTCTGATCAGAAGTCCCTTTTCCCATCCTGACCGGTGAACCTGACTAGAATTCTGGTTGCTCGGGACCATCTTCCTTCAACGGTTCTATACCGTGTTTGATTTCAATCGCGTGGTGCCACGAGTCGGATTCGCAGACCTGACGCCGAGTTGAAGGTAATACGCTATACCGAGCAAGCTAGATACATACATAGCATATGCATTATGAGCATTTCAACTGTACTACATATTGGTGTTTTTTTGCACAAGAGGTCTGATTGTAGTAGGGTCAACAACCCTACCATTCTGTATCATCATGCTCGACTCATCCTTGAGTTCGTCCTCTTTCAAGGCCCCCCGGGCAGTCCTATAACTTGTGCTCCCCTCCAGGTCACGTGAGATAGAACTACACTTGTTATTACCACAGGAAAGCACCAAGATTACAAGGACGATGACTACTGTACTAGCGGGCTGGGTATCAGACCAGGTGGAATCTAGAATGACACGGTCAATGTGTCGTCTCACTCTCAAGTGAAACGTTTGAACGTAAATCTGCACAGCGACCGTCAGAAAACGGCAACAATCAAATAGAATACGACAGACCCAAGGAATGCGAGGTCCTTGTCTGAACCCACTTGTTCCACCGCCTCGAGCTGGTCCGGTACGTTCCCAAGTTCGTCCGTCGGGAAGTACGATGTGTCCGTAATGGAAGACAACGCCGGAACGAACGGAGGTGCGATGTAGCGTAGGTTCTCCCAATCACAACCATAGAAGAACGGTTGGTTCTTAACCTCGTTCACCCCGAGCCGGTGGCTGGCCCAATTCATCATGCTGAGCCGGCAAAAAAAAATTAGTTTGTAATAGAATCCTAGGTGACGTACAACTTACCCTCGGATCAAATGCTCGGCTTCCTTGCTGAGATGCACTTCGTCAGGGAAGTACAAGTAATTGGGCCACTCAATAATCTTCTTGTACGTGTCGCTCGGGTTTTCGGAACAGAACGGGGCATACCCAACGAGACACTCGAACATGATCGCACCCAGAGACCACCAATCGCACTCTTTACCGTACCCTTTTAGCATAAACACCTCGGGTGCAATATAGTCCGGTGTGCCTAATGGGGATTCATGTAAATTTGCGTGCAAGATCCGTGAGCAGGGTCTGCTCACCGACAGTGGAGTATGCCTAGAACATGGACATGTCAGCAAACATACACAATCAACGGACAAGCCAAACTCACGAGCTTCCGGCGGTTGGCTTTCCAGGTCGCAATCTGCTCCCGGCTCATGGTGAGGTGAATTGCATTGACCTGCACGCTGTTTCTCGCAGGATCCCGCTGCTTGTCTTGCTCAATGAGGCGCTTGTAGAAGTCCCCATCGGTCGTTTTGTGAAGTCCAGTAGAAAGACCAAAGTCGGACAATTTGAGGTGCCCGTTCTTGTCGATCAGGATGTTGTCGGGTTTGATGTCACTAACCCACTGGGATGAGTGGCGTCTAGGTTCGGAGGAGATACATACCGATGAATGTATCCCAGGTCGTGCACCGCTTCGATCGCAAGGACACACTCTGCCATGTAGAATCGTGTGACATCCTCTGAGAATATGTCATATTTCATGAGCATGGTCATGAGGTCGCCTCCAGGGAGGAACTCCATGATGAGATATAGGTATAATGGGTCCTGGAAAGAATAAAACAGCTGGACGACCCATGGGGAAGTCGACTCAGCCAACAAGTCGCGCTCTGCACGAACGTGAGCAAGCTTGGTTTCGCGAGTGAGATCATCGAAGCCAGGGTATCAAGGATGGATCCGACGGACCTGGTCGCGTTTTAACATCTCCGCTTTTTGCAACGTCTTCATTGCATACACCTTGCCAGTATCCACTTTCTGGACAAGACGGACCTGCGACAGGAGGAAACGTCATGCCATGCAGATGACAGGCACGGTCCTATCTCACCTCTCCGAACGCGCCCTTGCCAATGACCTTGACCGTCCGAAAGTCCGTCAAGCGTATCTTGGTTCTCCGAAGCCTGAGATGCTGAGACTCGAGCTTACGATACTTGCGTATCTCGCGTTCCTTGGCCTCGTGGGGGATGGATCCCTGGCTGATCTTTTGCTCGAGCTCGACGCGACTGAGGAATAGGACATGGGCGGTGAGGAAATATGGATGATCACGGTATACTCACCGGCTGTTGCGCTCGATGGCGACGTCGACTGCGAGTTTGTAGTAGGACTCGAGTTTGAGTTTGGCGGCGGTCGCGCGGGAGACGGCATCGGGGGAGAAGCCTTCTGTGCTTCGTTCAAAGTAAACGTAGTCCTCGCCACGCGTCTTGCTTGCCGTACTCGGTGCCGGAGAAGGGGTACGGTCTGGACCAGCGGGACTGAGTTCCGTGGACGGATGTTGAGTCATGGCGTTGAAACGTGACGGTACAGAAACAAGAAAGAAGCCGACAAAAAGCGAACGTAATAAGAGTCTTTTCAAACCGAACCAGTTCACTAATAGAAGAGCGGCGTTGTTTAGATTCAAAGCTATTGCCAAACAAACACTCGCCACTACGCCGTCATCGACAACATCAATGGCGGACCTCACGTTCGACACGTTAATGGACGATGGAAACTACCTGGGCTCAGACAGGGCCAGGATGGAGAACAAGGTCATTCTCGACGAGCTAGAGCGCAAAAAAAAGGCGCGCAGCATGGCCGTGCCGACAGATGACAATCGCGTCAAGGCAAGGCTCCGCGAGATCGGCGAGCCCATCACGCTCTTTGGCGAACGCGTACGTGCATCTTCCATCCTCGTCTCCTGACGCTATTCACGCACGAAACAGGCAGCTGACCGACGAGACCGTCTCATCTATGTGCTGTCACAAATCAATGCCGCCCGGGGGGAGGAACTCCGGGTGGAGGAGGAAGAGTCATCCGAAAGCGAAGAAGAGGTGCATTTTCAGTTCGTCTTTGACTGCGTCTAGATCTAATCCGTCTACAGGAGGAGTTCTACACCGAGGGCTCGCTTGAGCTGCTACAAGCCAGGCGGCGATTAGCAGAGTACTCTCTGCCCAGGTTGGATTTTACCTACCCATAGGTGACATCAGTAAGGTGCTTACAGTATCCCACCCTCTTCGTTATCGCAGAGCTCAAAAGCGTGTCGCCCAACAGCGCATACACGCCAAGCTGCCACTCACACGCATCATCGACCTGCGAAAGAAAATCTTTGGCGAAGTCAAGGTAATCATGATCCCACCACCACCCACCCACCCACTGACTCGGATCACGGTCAGCGATTCGGCAACCTCGGTTCTCAGATCGGCGACGACCGTCCCATATCACAAGTCCGCTTCGCCCCCAATAGCAAGATTCTTGCCACAGGCAGTTGGTCAGGTGCCGTCAAGCTATGGAACGTGCCCGCCTGCACGCCCATACGAACGCTGCGTGGTGAGCAATAACCCCAAAGGCTTGCGCCATGCGCCACGTAATAATCGTGCCCCATTCCTGCAGGTCATGCGGACCGTGTGGGAGGCGTCGCCTGGCACCCACGAGCCACGCTCACACAGGGAGAGGGACTGGTCAACCTCGTCTCCGGGGCGGGGGACATGAGCGTCAATCTCTGGTCTCTGGACAGGTGCGCACAGACCAATCCACGTCCGAATTCCCACCACTCATCACACGCACTAGCGATGCTCCACTCGCCACCATGAAAGGACACGCAGACCGGGTCTGTCGGGTCGCGTTCCACCCCTCGGGTGACTATGTCGCATCCGCCTCCTTCGACACGTCCTGGCGACTGTGGGACGTGGCGACCGCAAAGGAGCTACTCCTCCAAGAAGGTCACTCAAAAGAAGTCTACTCCGTCGAGTTCCAGGACGACGGCGCGCTCGTCGCATCCGGGTTAGTTCACTAATAAATCCCTTGCATAATCTCCGCCATACTAATACTAACCCTAAAAACTCAGCGGTCTGGACGCGATCGGGCGCGTGTGGGATCTTCGCACGGGCCGTACAGCCATGGTCCTCGATGGCCACGTCCAAGCCATTTTCGGTATCGCCTTTTCCCCCAACGGGTGTGTCCTCCAAGGAATTGCAACGAGGTCGCCGTGCTGACTATCCCCCAGTTACCAAATCGCAACCGGCGCTGGCGATGACACCATCCGCATATGGGACATGCGTTCCCTTAAAGCCCTTTACACAATCCCCGCCCACGTCTCCAACGTAGCCGACATTCGGTTCTTCAGGAGCGACGCCTTGCCTCCGGTCGTCCCTGTCAAGGGCGAAGTCGTTATGAACGGCGTGAACGAGACCAACGAGGAAGCGGGGGCAGATAAAAATGCCGACGTTGACGACGTAACAGAAGAGTGGAGCTACAGATCGGGACTCTACTTTGCGAGCGCAGGGTACGACGGATTCGTCAAACTGTGGAGCGCCGATGATTGGCAGCTGCTCCGCACGCTTACGACAGATTCTGGCAAGGTCATGTCCGTGGATCTCACTGCGGACGGTCAGCTGCTGGCCTCTGGGACATATAATCGTAACTTTCAGCTGTTCGCACCAGAAGACGTGATGGTGTAGGTTGTGTGGCCAAAATTTAATTTAATAAAACCGATCCACGCGTGATAACAAGGCGATAGAGAGGAAAAAGGGATTGCGCCCAAAGCGCACCGGATATGTTATAAATATTAGATTACACCATCCCTGACCTATACAACAGGCGCGGATCGAGTCAGTGACGAGAATTGTATTTGATCAGTGGAGAACGGATCATATAGGGCGCACCGTCTGCATAAACCCAGACACCCGAACAATATCAACCACCTGTGCTTCGCTCTCCATAGCTATCACCAAGTTTTCCAGCATCTAAACAAGCAATGCAAGCGTAAACACAATGCCCAGAGTTCACCACCAAGCGACTCACTTCCTCCACCTTGTCCACGGGGATCCCAGTGCAGAGCGCGACGATCTTCTTACACTGGTATTCTTTTTCTGCGCTCGCTCCCTGCAGCGACTTCAGTCTTGCCTCCATCAACTCCTCCATCCTCAAATGCCACAGATTCAGTCGCCGCAATCGAACCAAGCTCGCAACAGCGTCAGTCGTTGGTATTGGAGGTTCCGTCTCCACACTAAAAGAGATGTCCATCGAACCTGCGACACCTGCCATAGAAGAGTTCGGCCCCCGCCATTGGAACGCGGGGCCAGCCGTTTCCCGTCCGTCTCTACCAGATAAGTCTGTCCTGCCTGTCCAGTCAAAGCTGTCTTCTTCCGCAATCGCTTTTTCAAGATTTCGTATCCTCTGGTGTACCTGGTCAAGTTCGGCACGTCGACTTTGCCATGCTTGTATCTGCTTTCGTTGTTCGGAGAGTTCCCGGGTGGCAGCACGGAGATGAGCTTGTGTCACGTCGAGTGAGTCTTGCTTTGCTTTGATCTCAGCAGAAAAATCGGTGCTAAGATTCTGAACCATTGACGTCATGTCTACGAGCGGGTCAGCAGCAAGAACTACTACAGCCGCAAAGAAGGGGAGCACACCTGTGATAATATCCTGACTTTTTTGCACTGGCACAGAAGGACCGGTCCGTAATGAAACTAACAAGTCCTCCGCCCGAGGACCACCGCTCAACTCCTGGGTTACAAATTGAGGGCCGGTACATGTCAAGGCACCATAACACCTACCTCGACCTCCACTCCGAAATCGCCAGGACGAAGACCGAGTTTGTTTGGCAATATTCGATTAGCGCCGACGTCCAACAACGTTCTTACCAAGCTTCGATTCCCGACGCGTGCGGCGATGTTCAACGCGGTATCGCCGTGTTCGTCTTGAAGATCGACGATCGACCTAAAGTCGCCGCCCTGGTTCTGTGCTATCCACATAAATATCTGATCGAGGTAATATCGGGCGCAAAGTGCACGGCCTTGTATGCCTGCAAGGTACATGATGTGATGCAAGACAGATTTTCTGGAGGTGTCAAGGGTGCGTATAGACTGATTTAATGCCTGGACGATGACATTGAATGTCTGTTGGTCCGAATTATGGGTGTCGATGGAAGCGCGCATCAAGGGTGTCTCTCCTGCGAAGTTGCCACGGTGTACGTCGGCATCTGCAGCGATGAGCTGCTCTATAATGTTCTGGCGCCCAAGCGATGCAGCAAGGTGAAGGGCCGAATGACCCTTGTCATCGAGGATTACATCCACGTCAAGGGGGAGGGAAGGATCCGGGACGATTTCGCGCAGTAGATGAAAGACGGGACCTGGATCGTCTTGGCGGCAGATGGCCGCCACGAGCTGTACGCGACGCGCATCTCTAAGAACGGACGTGTCGCGCAGAAGAGGCGGTTTTGTGGACAGGCGGAGAGGGAGTGAATCGGTGTCTACACCGTTAATCGAGTTGCCATTCATGGAAAGGGGATGCGGAGAACGGACCGTACGCGGTGATGGCGCGTCGTTGATCGAGGCAGTGAGCTGAGGTTGGGAGGATGGGGCGGAGATATGAAAGGGGTCAGGTTGTGGGGTAGGCTCTTTGCGAGACCGCTTGGTCGGAGAGGGACCGTCGTCTTGGTCGAGAGATGGGTGAATGTCGAGGGACGCGTCGAGGGATGGTTGCGAAAGGCTGTGTGGGTGCGGGAAGGTGGCAACGGCGGAGACAACTTCCGAATCCGACCTGGCTCTCTTGAGGGACTGATGGGTTGGAGGTGGAGTCAGGGAAGGCGCGCTAGGTGATGTGGCAGATTGGAACGCGGACGAGGGGAAGATGGCAGATCTGGAGGGCGCGAGGACGGACGTGGAGGGGGTGAAGAGACCTTGCGCGCGGCCCTGGTTGAGGAGGCGGAGTGCGGATCCAGGCATCATGGACGTGGAGGGTAGGATGGATTGGTTGTATGGGGGCGCAGAGAAGGAGGACGCGGCCGAGACTGGGCGTGGGGACGGCGCGGTATTTGCGGCTGGGAGAGATGTAAGGGAGGTTGAGGAGGGCGTAAAGTCGAAGAGTGGCACGAGGAGAGGCGCGACGCCATATTGCGCGGCAATGTCACGACCGCGGTCGAGTGGAATCCTACAAAATGAATGAGGCGGCGGGCAGAGGAGAGCGTGTGGAAGGGTGTACCAAGTGCCTTGGTATTTCCCGTATCCGCCTTGCACGATCTCGTACTTTCCAGGAAGGATTTCCTTCTCGAGTATCTTTGTGCGCCTGCCCTTCTCTATGCCCGCGACCTTGAGGATCTGTGTCGCATTGACATACGAGTCACCGCGTCTGCGCATGACTGCGATGCCGCGGACCATGCACTCGTACACCTGTACGCGGCGGTAAAACTCTGGTATTATGCGTGGAGATAGAACGAACCTGCACGGACGAGTAAACGGCATTGTATATTTTGACGGGGGGCTGTTGGACGGGCTGCATGGACATTGTACACGCCCGGACGCGACCTCGGATGGACGCGCACTACACACTAGTGTCGGAGCTGAAATTCGTGGGAGAGAGACGATCACTCCTTCAAACCCTTCAACACGTCGCACACCTAGTTCTAGCGGTTCCATGTCCATCGGTGACGCGGTGCGAGTGTCGTATGGGTCGTACAGACGGCTTGGAGAGATGTATCTCCTCTTGCTCATACAGGGGCTAGTGCGAGTTGCCGCGTCGAGCGGACGTGCGGACTACTATGATGACAGCCCGGGCGGTCTCTGTCTGGAGTACTCGCCACGCCAGAACTACACGACTTCGATGGGGAAGCAGTTCGCTGGAACCTGTACGGGTTCGAGTATGAGTGTGTAACTTGAATGGCACTCTGTCTCGGAGGCGCTGTGTACTGCACTGAGGGCCCGATCTTACTGCTTCCACCATCGCCGGCGTGTCCGTTCGGACGGCAAGAACGATTTTAATGACGCCCGCATCTTATATCCCTAGGTCCCTCCATTCTCTTCGATCGTTTGGGTAGGTATCGGGTTTATCAACCTGTTTCTATTTCCTGCCTCCTTTGTTATGGTGGCTCAAACCGCGTTGCCATCGCCGCCATGACGCTGTTACATTTGACGACTTGACGGGCTATTTTGCGGAATATTGCAAGCCGTTGCTGTTGCTAATCATCAGTCTGATCATATCTAATCTTTTGATTCGACTGTTAGGCGCCGGCAAAGGAACGCGGGCTGACACTTGGGGGTGGGGTCGTCCTTTGCATGCCTATCCGGATACACCTACTGTGTCATTTTGTCGTGCGAGAAAACAAACGGTGTGTGACTAGCGATGTGCGTACCATATGGCTTACAGTTTGTTACTTGACATCGGTAGGAAGCAAATACCAGCATAGTGGAATCACCATCTCATGTCCACGGTGACCTGGGGTGGTATGCTGGACGTTCGTTCGCAGAGCTCGTGCTCAGCATTCTAGATGACTGTACTACGGGTGCATTCAAAGAATCGAAACGCACTGGTCGAGGTATTTGCTTCAAGTTGTTGTAAGCAGTACATACTTACTTGTGATACAGATCATACTCCGACGCCGGCGATTGCTGCAGTCGCTCCTTGGTCCTGTTGAGAGATTAGTGGCTCATGGATGGTGCAGGGCTGTTGCTCGATCCCCCATCGGCGTCTCGACCTCGAAGTTGGTCTCGAACTCTCCTTCTGTCACATGCGGAGTCGTAAGAGCTCCCGCACTGTCCTGGTAGGAGGCCTCTGGAAGCGCACTGGCCTTCTGGTTCCGGAGACGGGTCGACGGTAGGGTCTTGCTGCTCGCGAACAAGACGGGATAGCTGCCGATGATGAATGGCAGGACATAGTAAGTAGCCCGCGGAGCCTGCGAGGCGTCCATCATTGAAGCATTTCGGAAGGGAATGAACGGAACGACTTACTGACAGTGTGACATCGGACGGTGCGGCGCAAGCTCAAATACACCATCAAAGACCCACGCTGGAAGAAGACATCCTCGCCCCAGTGTCAGCCGTAATCTTTTACGACGCAGTGCGTCTCTAACTTGACCCAGGGATTGAAAGCGATCAGCGCAAGGCCGCCGATCCAGCTATCAATGCATCGCGTAACTGACTAGCCATGTCAATAACGACTTGAAGCTTGAAAACTTGAACGGTGAACGTTGAAAATCCTTCCGGAACCACGCCCCGATCCGGTCCGACTAGTAGCACCGAGTCGTTTCCTTTTTCTTTCATTCCCTGTTCTCGTCATGGTTTCTTTCTCTATCTCTTTGTCTACTTTGTTACATAGTTGCACCGCCCTCTGGCACGCCATTCCGACTCTCTATGTATATAAGCCCTCCGTGTCCTCGCTGTATGCCATCGAATACTAGATTCGCCGCCGTTTTCTCTTCTGGTACCCGTCTCAACCGCCCGCCGTAACCCGCGCAGCCGCAAAGCGCGCACTAGAGACTGCACACTGGCAGCCGATATCAAACGCGGATTCAAGCACTCCGCCCAAACCACTCTCGAGCACCCATCTCCGTCTCCCGCCGTTCCAGGTTCGTTCTCGCCCATCCTGGCTCCCTCCGCCACCGTAGATCAGGCTCCGGCCATTCTCCGTCGTTTTACCCCGCCGTCGTCACGGGCTCCATTAAACATCGCACCGTACGCACTCTCGTCCGCCACTACCAGCACACCCGCGCCATCGTCCTCTAATCCGCTATTGCCCCCTCCGACGTCCGTAACCGTCCCGCCTCCACTCCCGTCTACTACCATGTCAACCGCGATCACGAAAGGAATCCAGGGCATGCCCGCGCCGACTTCGTCCAAGGCCCCGTCGTTTGATGGCGAGACGTCCGACCTCCTCGAATTCTTCGAGATATTTGACGACTTGGCCGAATATTGTGGCCTCTCCGATGCAGAAAAGTGCAAAACTGTCGTGCGCTATGTCGACAAGACTACCAAGCTCTTCTGGGTCCGACTCAAAGGATACGAAAGCCAAGACTATACAGAATTCAAAAAGAGTATATTTTACCAGTATCCCGGCGCCGAAAGGGGGGTTCGCTATGCCATTCGCGACCTCGAATGCGTCGTTGCGGCCCCCACGAATGATAACATCACCACCGAAACCGAGCTCGTCTACTATCATCATCGGTTCTATCCTATCGCTGAATGGCTCGTCGAGAATAAGAAGATTTCAGAAGATCAGCGTAACCGCTATTTCTGGCAAGGATTGCCTCCAGCCCTCAGGCGACGCATCGAGCTTCGTCTCGAACATAAGAAGGCCGACTACAGCCGGGACGAGGCCCCCGACTTTAATGAAGTCGTCGAAGCAGGTCGTTTTGTCCTCTCGGATACAGCCTTTGACGCAGACGGAGATGATATGATATCAGCACGCATCAAAACTATCCGGGCGGAGCGCTCCACGACCACTTCTATTACAGATAAACCGACTCGACGCTCTATCCGCACTCCGCCAGCTCTACTCGCCTCAGACGATGAAGACGACGAGGACCGTGACAACCGTCGAAAGGACGCGCCTCGTGACGTTCGTACCAAGCGAGTGAATTTTAACTCGAGCACACTCTCGAATTCGTATATGGACGAAGTCGAGGAGCTTTCACGCAAGATGCATACACTGGACATCTCCGATGTCACCTACTCAGCCCTCTTTTCCCGTCTTGTCCTGTTAGCTCCAGCGGTAGCCCAGCACTGGGTACCCCCTTCGTCTCGACAGCTTCGAGGGTCGAGCTCGGATGCTGTTTTTCGTCCGGATCGATGTGAACTCTATCATCGCCATTCCAGTGATCGGATGTCGTCTTCGCAATATTTCTGTGGCGCAATCACTGCACACTCGACGGTGTCATCGTTGTACATGTTCCAGCCTTAGCGCTTACTAGCGCTTAGCCTTCAAGCTGAACAAAATGATGTCCACGTACAGTTATTTACAGCTGTTTGACACGCAAAATTCAAATATTATTGTAGGGCTACAACATTGCTTGTGGGAGAGGTTCAAATGATTGGAACAAGTAGCTATATGTCTTGCACAGACACCCCAGAGTTTTTATAAAAAACTGTGTTGTTGTTAAATTTCAATATCACTTGCAGTGAATTCAGAAGTACAAAATTTGTACCTGTGTGAGCTTCAATCCGTACTTCGTGGCAATTTTCATGATTCAATCAGTATATTATTGTTGGATGTAGAAGAAATACAGTCATAGTATAGATTGGACATCATATTTTCCGTGAACAATGTGTTGTAGTGCGTTGAAGTCGAATGTTTCACCGAGTGGTGCTGTGTCACCTTGCCGTAAATAACTGTATATAACACTATGAACTGTCCTCCGGCGCCGACTCCTCACCTCGACACCAAGTTTCGCCAATCTTTCATCTTCCAGGCATAGTAACTCGACGGATGGGAGTTTGATGCGCTTTTCATTCGAGAAATAACCGTCTCTTACTAGCTCCTTGAGCTTACGCGGCGTGCAAACGATCGCGATCACTCCTACTCATCGACTCAATGACTCTGTCAAGGAGTACATCAATCGTCTACACAATAAGGCGCACATTGCGTCACTTCTCTTGAACCGTGCTGGCTGACGTCGTCGTTTCCAGTTCAAATATCACAATTTCCGAGTGGTATCTATTGCTGACACAATCTCGTTTACCAAACTGCAGTTATTCCAACGTATTAGCATCTAGCGCTCCGTCTTTCCTCCTATGAAGTGAACGATCTCAGCCA
>JBBPOJ010001243.1:0-15296 GCA_038091395.1 Leccinum rimulosum | reverse complement strand
TCTTCCCCAATATCCCTAACCCCCCCTAACATTGTTTGCCTCCTAACCATTTGCCTCCTAACCCAGACTAATATTGTTTTGCGTCCTAACCCAGCACTGACCAAGAATGTGGTTCGCAAATTTGTACGGTGGAAATTATGCGCTTAGTGTTGGCTGTATCGGAGGTAGTGTGGATGAATACCGTTCATATGAATCTCGGGATCATGTGATTCGGTGCAGACGCGACCAAGATATAACCATTTCAGTGTCAGATGTCATTTTCGAAGAAATTGTGATTATGCATTTGTGCTTATCGCATCCAAACATGTCCGATATGTGGAGGGGACTGACAGCCCCAATCAAAGCATTAGATCGCCCAGATCACACATCACACCACTGAGATATAGCCATTTTCAAGATTTATGGTGATAAAACATAGATTAGCTTTTGTGAAGCCAAAAAGCGGTGGGAAAAATCGGACAAAATCAGGGATAATGGAATCCAATCATGGGAATCATTTTGTAGTCTGGGGTGAGCGCAAGATATTTGTTATTTGGGGTTAGGAGGTTCAACAGTGCTAGTCTTGGTTAGGAATATTGGCAAAGCCAGGGTTAAATGTAAAGCAATTAGCAGTGGGAAAAATCGGAAAAAATCAGTGATTATGGAAGTCAATCATTGGAATATTTTGTTAGTCTGGGTTAGGAGGCAAATATTGTCAGGCTGAGTTAGGGATACTGGGGAAGACATTAGTTAGATCTGGTTAGGAGGCAACACAATGTTAGGGAGGGTTAGGGATATTGGCAAAGACATTGGTTAGTGTCTGGTTAGGAGGCAAAAAATGTTAGGGGGGGTCAGTGTGCCTCAAAATGTTTGGTTAGTGTCTGGTTAGTGTGCCTTGTCATGAAAAAGTGTAGTCAAGGTACTATATGGACAGCCTGTCACAGCTTGTCACAGTCTGCAGAAGACTGTCAGACCATGGGAATCTGTCATGTCCTGGGAGTAGTCTGTCATACATCTGGGACAAATCTGTCATGTATCTGTCAGACTCTGGGAACACTGGGGAGTCTAGAGGTCCCTAGGACCACTGGAGCTGTGCAGGTAGGGACTCATCCGAGTGCAGTCGCTTGAGCGTACCCTCGAGCAAACCCAGCCTGTCGTCGAAGATGCGAATGATTGTGTTATTGACTTCCAGCGACTTCCAGCGACTTGCGGACACTAGTCAGCATCGCAGTTTTTACCATGAAATCCCTTTTAAGTAGACTCTGAAATTCATAAATACACATTGTACCGGGGTCCGGGAACATTCGCGATGATTCAAGTGAGGTCCGCAAACCCGACCTGGTAAGCATTGTAATCGAACACACTGTATATGGTCACATTCCCAACATTTCTTTGGCCTCTGCGGTGGGTTCGTCAAAGCCTCCTCAGCCTGCGACCGGTTCAGATACCTCTCACGCTTCACGGAACAATCCCGCACAGAACATCCCCTCCGTCCCTCGTGCTGGTCCTTCCAATATTCCAAAGGTGGCTCACATGCCGAGCGTCTCATCTGGTTCTCGTGCATCCAACACTTCCACTGATGAAATCAGTGGTGTTTCTCTCATCCCTGGCGGACAGGCTCCTTTCAAAGCCGGAGAGCGCTCTCGCGGCAACCTTGAACAAGCCCAAGGATACGGGCAAGGGTAAGCACCGAGGATGATCGGTTGGTTTCGTTGTGTATCTCGTCTTGCCATATGTTTAGTTTCCTGTCGTATGTATTTCTTCTTCATTTGTGTTGTTGTGTGTCCTCTTTGTATATCTCTCACGCTCATCCTGTGCACTGTGTGCACTGATCGTACAACAACAATGTATTTTGTGTGATTCAAAGTCTTGTTGGCGTGATTAGACACATATCGCTTTATTCACATACTGTCGTGATCGAACACGCAAAAAGTCTTGTGACACGTGACCTGCTGCAAAGTGGATTAAAGATACGCAAAGTCCTTCCACACGCGCACAAACACTTCATTCCCTGACAGCTCAAAATCTGCACACTCACTGCAAAGGCCTAGTATCGACAATTCGATGAAAGGCAGCCATGACTCCCTCACCTACAACAACATTTTGCTAAGCCGTACAAGTGTCGTCACGAGACTCGAGATGATTCTGGGTCATATGGATGTACAGGTGTAAATATTGTTAGTACATGTCATACTCTATCCTGTTACTCGTGCCCTTACCCTGCCAGTTGCATTATTCGACTGTCACAACTCACTCGCTCAATTTCGTCAACAAGGGTCCTTTGCCGTGACTCAGGCAACGCGTTCTGCCAGGTACCTTGAGCTTTACCTGGCGACTCGTGAGTCACTCAGTTGCATTCTGTCGGTGGACACACTAATGAATCACCACACACAACCCATTGTGCTATGCGTGCACCATAGCATGGGAGTCCGGGACGCCCTTCGTGGCCGCCGTGCTAATATCAATACTAAGGGTTCTTTGCCGTGACTCAGGCAACGCGTTCTGGTACCTCGAGCTTTACCTGGTGACTCGTGAGTAGTGTTTACAGGTCCAGTCCAGTCCGGTTTTTTGATTTTTTCAGAAGGCAACTGAACTGAACCGGTTGCATGGAGCTCCAGAATCATGCCAGACCGGACCCAGCGGTTGCAAGACTGGTTGTGACCAGTCTTCCGAGAAACCGGTCTCACGCTCGCTAGCGTGAGACTTTTGCGCTTAGCGGTGGCTGTATCGGAGGTAGTATGAGGTCGTGCCGTTCATTTGAGCTAATCATAACGTAAATCGGCTGACATCTGGCGGAGATATAAGCATTTTCGATTGATTCATCAAATCTCGACTTTATTGATCGGTCAATCACGTGCGAATACATGACATTGGCGCCCCGTCGCTAGCGAACTAATTTGGGGATCCATATAACTACCTATCACGCCATAGATCGCGTAGATCGGCGGAATAATGGTGGCGCTATACTCCATCTCGAACCAAACCATAGATCAGAAGATATAAATTCCAAATAAAATCATAAAATAGTGGGAAAATTATGTGAGATGCCCCCATATATGGGCATCCCAGGGGTACCATCGTCGAAGGGGTTGCAACTGGTCTCAACCAGTTTCAGATTGGTTTTTTGACATTTCTCAAAATTAGTAGGCAACTGGACCGATTAAATTTTGAAATGGGCGCAACTGCCACAACCGAGGTTCGGTTGAAACTGGTGTCGGTCCGGTCCAGTTGCCAGTCTTTTACCAGTCTGGCAACTGGACCTTCAATCACTACTCGTGAGTCACTCAGTTGCTTTCTGTCGGTAGACACACTAATAAATCACTACACACAACCCGTTGTGCTATGCGTGCACCATATGGGTGTCCCAGACGCCCTTCGTCGCCACCGTGCTAAAACAATTGTTTGTGAGATGCTTCCGAATCAGCCTGATTGTAAAGGTGTGTACCATCCGTTACGCGGGCATCCAGGACGCCCTCGACAACCACTTACTGATGCTGTTTCCTGCCAGTGCACCTAGTATTGAAGAAATCCAACTCGTCAAGAACTGGGTACATGAGTTGTATACATGTTGTTTCATTGTCTGTATTGTGCAGGCGTCTGAGACACCCTGAATCTGATGGTGTATTTCAATCTTGCAACACGAACTCAACCCGTTAGGGAAAGTATCAGAATGTTTATGTTGCATCACGCAGGCGTCCGGGATGCCAACAATGTAACATATTTTTTCAGGTCAACACCAAACATGCATAACAAACACAACCCGTTAGGGAAAGTATCAGAATTTGTACGTTGCGTCACGTGGGTGTCCGGGACACCGACAATGTAACATATTTTTCTTAATAGCTTTTGTGTTAGATATCATAAATGGGCGTCTGTGATGCCCTTTAAAATCCTCGAATGTATGGTATGTCGGGTCAACACCACACAGGTGTCCAAGACACTTGTAATCCTCGAAACAGGTGTGGAAATACATTTCAAGCTATCATATGTATTTCAAGTGTAGTATATTCTGACTGTTGTTTGCATTGAACATGATCCCCACAATGTTTCATACAAATAGACATGTATAAATAATCATTAGCGGAGTGTATTATATGATCATTTAATCCTCGCTATTGTCGGCTAAACTGCTCTTTCTCTCTTACTTCTACCATCTCACTCGTCTTCACAAGTCTACTTGTCAGTCAACACTGATCTTCTAACATGCCGACAAGAATTTATCCAGATGATCGTGAGGCTGCTCCAGTCCAGCTACCCTCCGAGTTCATGGAGGAAGTCGTGCCGTACTATACTGCCTTGGGTGCAGGCAATCGCGAAGATGAACTCAAGTTCCTCAAGTTTGTCCTCGCTGGTCGACGTGGATTGGAGTTACACAATCAGCATTCTATCACTCTGAATCCTATTCAAGGACTGCGCAATATCGAGCATATCACCACATCTCGTGACTTTGATTCTTGATAGGAATGACAAAGACTTTGCCAAACAGTGTCCCTCTTACTGTGTGGCCTATGTCTTCGCTCAGGGATACACTCAAGTCCAACCACCATGTCACGTCTGTGGCTTTCGACAATCAGGTGCATTGGTGGGGTTCAAATCTGGCATTAATATATACTGATTCCATTATGCTATTCTTACAGTGTTTTGTACCCCCTCAGGGTTATGCTGATGATTTGCTTAGAAAATGCATGTCTACCCACGCATTCTGGCTAAGTTTGCGATCATTATTTTCCATGTCTATCTGCACATTTCGGTATAGTTCCAAAAAAACAAGTACTTTCCTATGGATTTTTGCTACATATTTGCTTACCAATCTGCACATTTGGGGCATGTGCCGAAATGCGCAGATAAATGAGTACAAACAATCACATTTGACCACAAAAATTAGTCAGAAATAGCCAAAATCTTACAGAAAACTCATTCTATCAGTAGATTAACCAAATAAAAAGATGAGAACATGGTCATCAGAGATCAAATATTTCCATGATTGGCATCCATTATCAAATGATTTTTCTATATTTCTTCAACCGCTAATTCTTGAGTTACAGTCTTTCAAGTAATAAACAACAAGTAATAATCAATATGTGGATCAAGGAATCAAAATAGACAATATCAGTGCTGCTTACATAGACAAATCCATTGCTAGCAATGACTTATCTATTTCCCGATGCGGTGTTGGCGCCAACGCCGTTTCCCACACCACAATTCCTTACCTCCTCGACCTCCTTCCCTTCCTCATTTTTTTTCCACCCCATCCCCTGTTCTATTCACCATCCAAAAGTCTGGTCCTGGCTCGCTCGACACACTCACCCAAAGGGCGTTTCCCATGCCTCAATTCCACGCTTCCCCCATCCCTCCCTCTCTTTCTTCACTCATTTCCACCCCATCCCCTGTTCTATCCATCATCCAAAAGTGCCTGGGTGTCGTTTCACGACCCCACTGCATGATCTGCAACCCTAATTGCCACAATATGCACTGTGGTCGACTCCCTACCGACCAATCTTCAAGGTGACTCCCCTCCACAGGGTACTCCATGGCCCTCCATAAATCGCAGACGCGTTCGGGCATCTTTCTGCCTGATTCAAACACTCCATTGGATCACTGGGAACGATCTGCAACAAAGCACTTGTGATCTGCAACAAAGCGTTGTTGTTCTAGGTGCGTTTTACCCCCTTTCTCATACCCTTTTTTAGTTTTCATTGCAGATCCTCCTATACGCCGTCCCTCCCCTAACAATCTATCTACGGACCTTCCATATACCTTCTACAATGATCTGCAACTCAAGTTTGAGCATCTGCAGACGTTGTTGCGTCTTGGTGCGTTGATTTTCCCTTCTACTACCTGGTTATGTTAATTCTCACAATTTCTTTGCAATCTCTTACTCCACCCCCACTCCTATCATCCCTGAGAGTCGTTTCATGCATGACCATTCACCCCTTTCTTGGTGTTGTGTCGATGTAGCCCATTTTCCTCGTTGCTCACACCCACTCCTCCATCCACCTTTACATCATCCCTGAGAGTTGTATCACAACTGTCACACTTTGTTAGGTTCTGGTTAGTTAGATAGGGGGCCCCCTGAGCGTAGCGAAGAAGGGGGGCGAAGCCCTGCCGAAGGCACCATTAGGTTTTTAGGTTAGTTTGAATCCAATAAAACACTCTGCATATATATACTACCAGAACGAGGCTTTAGAGTGCTCACCTGTAGCGGGGTGGGACCTCTTCCAGTACACCACCGAAGATCCTGAAGTTAGATTTGATGGGGACCTCCTACTAAGCACTAACCCTCACACTCCACCTCTAGTGATTATTAATGTTCCATCACTCACACTCTGTGGACAAACTTGAATCTGTTCTGCTTTCAACCTAATGTCAGTCACATCCTTCTCGTTGTCAACATATGCAAGCTTCTGTGACACATCAGCCATAGCGCTCTCTATGTCTTCCATTTCATCCCCTTTCCCTTTCCCTTTAGCTCTCAAAGTCTTTTTATATCATCCATTCCATTCCCCTGCCCGCTCTTGGCCCACTTCCTAGTTGGCTCTGAGCTAATCCCACTGGACTTCAAGTTAGTTAGCATACTCAAACATAAACCTCTGTTGGTACATTCTCTATACCATTTATGTGTCTTTTCCTTTGTATATCTCTCCCCATATTGTTAGGAATTATCCGTTGTTAGTTGAAATATGGACATTTGTCAGTCCTGCTTAAAATTAATGTCAGTCACGCCGCATCTATATATCATGACGTGTGTTGACGTCAGTTACGCCTCCAAGTCATTTGAATGTCAGTCACAACTCATGTCACATCTAAATGTCAGTCATGTTTTATCTACATGTCAGTCACGTTGTATCTGGTCCTGGCTCGCTCGACACACTAACCCAAAGGGCATTTCCCATGCCTCAATTCCACGCTTCTCCCATCCCCCCCTCCCTTTCTTCACTCATTTCCACCCCATCCCCTGTTCTACCCACCATCCAAAAGTGCCTGGGTGTTGTTTCACGACCCTATTGCACCATCTGCAGCATTTATCACAACACACTGTGGTCTGGTTAACTTGCTACTGACTAACCTTCAAGACTGCCCTCCATAGGGTACTAAGGCCCTCTATAGATCGCAGACGCCTTCCAGTGTCTTTCGGTGTGCTTCGAATCTATTTAATGGTCGTTGGAAGGATCTGCAACAAAGAACCTGCGATCTGCATGTCGTGTTCTTGTTCTGTGTCTCCTTTTCTTTCCTTGCTTACACTCAGCCTGAGGTCAAGTTTCCATTGCAGATCCTCCTGCACGCTGTCCCTGGCCTGACTACCTATCTAGGAACATTCCGTGGACCTGACACAATGATCTGCAATGCAAGTTTAAGCATCTGCAGACATTGTTTTGTTTTGGTGAGTTGATTTTCCCTTCTACCGTTAAGCATCTCTTCACACCTTTACATCTCTTTACATCCATTTTCTTTATTTTGGCACCTCCCTTCTGTATCCTCCCTGACAGTGTTTTTTCATGCCCATCATGCCCTGAAATGTATCAAATTTGTAGTTGTACCTTCCTAATTAAGTCGCCCCTCATCATGATCTCCCCGCCAGATTGCTCAAGTTGACATGTCGAGGGTGTTAGGGTGAATTATATCGCGCTGGAATAGAAGTTGACCTAGTCCCGATGGTTATCCACTCATACTATAAGCAGGAGACATATTCCATTTTATATACATTACACCCTCTCAACTTCACTTCGTCGAGGGACAACTTCCCATGCATGTACCTCCGACCACAACTGCTTTTGTTTTGCATCTCAGCGAACCATACACATCCGCTACAGTACCTCACTTGTGTTTCGCGCGAGTGACATGTTTATTCTCCACCAACTGGCGCCTGCCTCATCCTTGTTTCCCCTGTTTCCTACAACTGCTCTACATCCACCATCATGACACGGTATTCATTAACGCAGCCGACACTTCTTCCTCACCAGCCACTGGTTATCTCTTTACATCTGTATACTCCGTAGACTGTAGTGGACAATTGAAGAATGTTCAAAATTGAAAAGGAAGCAGAAAAAGACAAAGAAACCATATAATCACAGTGTAGCCTGAGACTGTGTGCCTGCGGGGGAGTACAACCCGACAAAAGTTCTGAACAAGCAACTACAAAAATTTCAAAAATGTCCAGATAATGAAGGTGATGACAGCCTGTAGTGTTTAAAGGTCCGGTTTGGTTCGGTCTTTTGCTTTTTTGGAAAAGACCGCCGGGACCGAAACCAGACCTAGAAATTTTCTGATATGAAAAAAACCGGACCAAGACCGAAAAAGACCGACAATTGGTCTTTTATCGGTCCGGTTGCGGTCCAAAACCGGTCTTTGTACACTCTAAAAATAGAACCTGCCTTTGGCTTTCTACTGATATTTTTGTTATGTAAAACGGTTCACACGCGACGGAGATATGATTATTTTAAGATGTGATGCAATATGGCTCTTTAGACAGCTTGAAAGATCAATCAGAACGCACTCTACAAGCCATTGGGGGCTTAGCGGTGGCTGTACCAAATAGCCCCTATATAAATCTAGAGCCAATAATAACGTAAATCGGTCCATATGCGGGTGAGCTATGACTGATCTTGACCTTGATATCGATATATTGTTGTAAATAGCATAACTAACTCAATATAAATCGTAGAAATATGCAAAAATCAGGGTAAATACTTTGATATATGTACAAATAGGGGGCAACATCGGTCCCCCCAAAAGACCGGTTGTGACCGATCTTTAATCAGTCTTTTTATTTTTGAGAATTGAAAAGACCAAGACTGAGACCAAGTGAAACTGGCAAAGACCGGACGGAAACAATGGGTCTTTTTTGATCCGGTTCAGTCCGGTCGTTGGTCTTTCGTCGGTCCTAGGACTGGACCTTTAAACACTAATGACAGGCTATGACAGAGTGTGACAATCATCGATGGACTGGAACTCTGTCAAAATGCTGTCATCTCGGCTACCAGCAAAGGTCAGTTTGCTGATGCAGCTCCCTCTTTCTGGCTTCACGTGTAACATGTCCCCTTTGCATTGTAGGTTCTCTTGCCTCAATTAAAATCCAATCAAGAATGCCTATAGCGTACGCTCTTCAGCCATCTATCACACGCCGCATCTAACCAATACAACCGCAGTTGCCTTCAAGGCTGTCTTTTTTCAGTCGGAATCAAGGACCTCTCAAAACATCACTCAGATTTCCATGCGCCCACTCGAAGAGTTGAGTGGAAAGGTAAGATATATGCACTCTCTTTTCGCCTCTTCTACATAAACTTCAGGTGTGGCTATCGAAATTCACCGAGATTCCCAATCTGGGAAATTCCAATGTCCCTGTGCCACCAGGGCCTGTGGGGATGTGGCTTCGTTTCAGAAAATATATAGCCTCTGTCAAAAGACAGTCCACCCCACCAATCCCAATGCCTGCCCCGATCCGCCCAGTGAACATATCACGTCACTGCTGCCTCCTGAAAACGATTCCATTGATCAAGTCCACGCAGCTCTTCTCAACAACAGCTCAGCTATTGGCTTTAGGTCTTCGTGTGGATTCCAAGCTAAAACTCACAATATGCATCATGATCCTATGCCACTCTCTCATAAACTACTCCCATGCCCACGGTCATCTGAACAAAGCTCATAAGCCCTCTGGCCAGTCAAAATTGTTCTATCCATCCAAAGAGAGCCTAACCCAAATGCTTGTCTCCTTGGATGTCGATAAAGTGGAACCTCAGCTCCGCGGGCCTATATCAGCATCCGCGGGCCTATATCAGCAATTCCTGACATGCAAGTCGTCAACACCATGAAATGCCTTATCCCAGGCTGCCAATCCCTCTTTGTTTTCTCTGATCAGAGGAGACTCAGGCAGCATTGTCAGTCCGATCACCCCAAGGTTCCCCTTTCGCAACACGTTTCATCTCATGTCAGGGCACATTATATCAGTTTGAATCAAGAACATCAAATGGTTGAAGTTACCTACGTTTCTCCCCTCCCTGCAGAGTTGCTCGTCCATGATGTCGAAAACCACCTCACTTCTGTTCAGCTTTACGCTCTCCCTGATGTCTTTCAACCATCCTCCAACCAGCGATCAAAGGGCACCATATATGCTCAACTTGGTTGGGACCAACTTCTTGTGGGTGTAAAAATCTGAGAGCTTCGCAAGACCGTAGCTTCCCCCAATTGAGATGACGCTATATATTACCATCTTGTTCAAGCAGTTGAACAATACTACATGTCCATCTCCCCTATTATCTCCTCCCTTTCAATCATAGTAACAGCACGGGCCATTCATTCCCAGGCGAGCTTGTCTCACAACCGTTCAAAACCGTTCAGGAGAAGGACACTTTGAGAAAATATGCAAAGCTGATGGCCTTGTTTCTCTCCTTCCTTCTTTGCCACATTGCCGACCCTCTTCCGGAATTTCCTGTTGCACTTCACCCCTCTCAAGCTGAACAGCTTTCAGATCTCTGTGATCTTCTTGCTTCAGAGGAATCCACTGACCTACAGGTCCAGGTTCACAGGGTAATTCTTGCATTATTGACATTCCTAAGTCATGAAGCAATCCTGAGTGAACATAAAGACCTCCTAACCCTTTGCTTGATCGCACTACATCTCACCGATGACGCCGAAAACACCACAAGTGGTATCCAGTGGTGCTTTAGAGCTACTGCTGTTCGTGAAGTTTTGAACAAGGCCCATCTGTATGACGGTAATACCTTCAAGTAAGCCCAATAATGTTAGCCTCTTTGTTCCCATCTCAAAAAATCTTTAGGGCCTACGAAATGCATGCTAAGGAATTGATAGCTGACTCCTGGCCTTGCCTTTTTACGTACTTACGGCAGAAGAATGCATTAGCAAGCACGCTGGCTTATTCCGAACCTGGCCTTCCACAGTTTATCTGGGACTCGACAATGACTGTGCTATCCGTAAACGGCTTTCTGTAAGAAAGAGATGGAAGAGTTGATCCATAGGCTCGTTTTCTCATGTGATTTTACGGACACCTTGGCATACATAGATTCTCGCACCGATCCAGCCGATCACTCTATATGGTTTATTGACCACCCTCGAGAAGAGCTTCAAGGGACTTCAATCGTATCACAAGACCCCAATGGACTTGAGCTCTTTTCCTGACGACTATTTAGCTCAATGTCCCAGGATGGTGCATTCTTTACCAAGTCTGCAGGAGTTCTTGTACCCTATACGTGTAAGTGTAGTGCCTTTTCTCGACATCCCTCCCCCTAATTCCTTTATAGCCAAAAATTTGCACTGGCTCACTGATTTTGACAAGCTTGTGTCTGCCATCTACTACGGCATAACTTTGACCTGGGGTGGAGGTGCTACAGGTACAGAATGCGACCACCTCAAACATATGGTACACGGTGTTGGCAAACGACATGTGTTTATTCTAAATGGCCTTCTTGCCATTGTGACGACTTATGTCAAAACACAGCACGTTCAAGGCCATGGTCGACTCATCGCTCGTACCCCTGCTCATTCAATCTCTCGTCTGGTGATATTTGCTCTCAGCGTCCTATATCCTGTAGCTGCAAAGCTCTCTGCCTTCGTTATGCCTACTTCCCTGGCTCAAAACTATCTGAGTTATCTCTTTGTACACCACGGAAAAGTGTTGGGAAGCAAGGACTTTACCAACATCTTGCAATACTACACAGAGAAATATCTTGGGTTGTCGATGGGTTTAAGGGACTATAGATAGTGTTTTAAGGTCCAGTTGCGTAACTGCTAAAAAACCGTAACTGGACCGGACCGTGACCGCTTGTAACTGCTTAAGCGGTCCAGTGACACCGGTTACGGTTTGGTTACAGTTAAGGTTACAAGAATTATAAAAAAAAACATAACCGCTGAAAAACCGGTCGTAACCGGTTACAAACTGTGACCGGTGCCTTGCTGAGTTTCTTCCCATATCCCCCTGTTTCCACCGATTTTTGCATATTTTCTCCATATTTCTACGTCCACATCCGACTTTGCTATGAATTTATTTAGATTTGTATTTTGCAAGGTTTTGGATCAGACCTAAAGTCCTATCTCGATGCCATGTTGGTTTTACCTCCTGCCTCAGTTTCCTCTCAACAGTCACCGATCATTGTTCATCCCCAACTTTACTCTCCTATCAAAGCCCTCTTTCCTGGAAAATAGGATTTTCCTTCACATCCCATCACCAAGCAGAGCTGGTACAAAGCTGCTTGACCAACCAACATGTGTTGGCCGTCATGCCTACTGGAAGTGGAAAAAGTCTCACCTTTTTTTCTGCTCCTGTATTAAATCCTTGCAACCTGTTCATCGTAGTCACTCCATTTATTACCCTGACCGAGGATATGGACCGTAGGTTGGCAGCCATGTCGATAATAGGCAGGAAATGGTCTCCGCATATCAATCCCTTTGAGGCCCAGCTTGTCATCATTCCTGCACATGAGCTTTAACACAATTTTTTTTTCCAATGGGCAGACGCTAATTCTGGTAGAATCCAGCGATTATTTGTGGATGAGGCTCATCATATTTTTACCTCTGATACTTATCGCCCATGCTTCAAACTATTCCACCGACTTACTCAGCTGGCAAAGCCCATCACATTTTTGACCACCACCATGCCTTTACATTCAGTCTCAACTCTCTGCAGGTCAATGATGATTGACCTGGCACTACTTCACATCATCCAAGCCCCGGTATCTCATCCAAACATAAAATACACTATTCTTCAAGTCGATCCAGATGGAGTCATAGAGAAAACACAGGATGTCTTCAACACTCTACATCTTGCCACAAACGAAAGGGGTGTTATCTATACGACAAGCAAATCATTTACACAACAAATCGCTCAGCTGTTACATATACCTGCATACACCAGCCGTGTTCTACAGGATGATGGAGAAAATAAGGTGGAGAAATCAAAAAAATTCCAGGCTTGGCGGTCTGGAGCAGTGCAATGGGTTGCTGCGACCATTTGCTTCGCTAAAGGCGTTGATTTCCCTAGTGTTTGATATGCTATCATCGTCGAGCCCTTTGAAATGCTGTCTTTTCTTCAAGAATCTGGTCGTCTGGGTTGTGACGGTCTTCAATCCCATGTTATCACCATATGGAGCCACCTCCCAACCCAACCACCTTCCGACGACCTTGATCACGTTGGAAAAAGATCAATGGCCTATTTTCTCCAAACTAACACCTGTCGTCATCTGACATTCAAGCACTTTGACCCAGAAGTACATTCCTGTGGCTCTTCCATGGATAACGTCCCCTGTGATCAATGCAAAAATCTATCCCAGGTAGTGACCCTTATATCTTTATCAATTCGCTCAAACTCAAACCTTACTCTAGTCTAGCGAGTTATTTATTTATTCGCCAGACGATTCGCTTTGATCTCCCTCTGGTCAAGCAACACGCTGCCCAGACAGTCCCTCATGATCAGCATTCCCCCCTCCCCCTCCTCCTTCCCTTTCTCATTCCGTTAAAACAAACGCCAATCATATTCGCAACACTTATGCCACTGCCTCAATGGAAAAGATGGAACGGTTGAAGAAACTCATTTCTCACGTCAATGCAATCAACTGTGCAGATTGTTGGGTGCTTGGAGAGTCTCGTATTGACTACCACACCCATGACCGCCCATATCTTTTTCAGTTGTTGTTGTCTAGTTTACGAGCAGTAAAGAGGGACGAAAATATTTATTGGCCATTGTGCTACCTTTGTTGGGTCCCCTTTCATGCCCCATGCAATCACCCTTCTGTTAAAAGGGGCGAGAAGCTCCTTTCTGATAACTGTCCCAATGTTAACGTCCCCCACTCACTCCCAACCCTTGTGGCCCTGATTTATCTACATGACGCTTCACTACCTTCCTCTTTTCTTAAATTCATATCCACTGAGTTGTCTTTGAACCCACCTATTTCGTCAGACACTCCGCTTTCTATCTTCTTGAAATGGGTTACCCAGCCCGCACGTTCTCCAGACAGTATTCCCAACTTTGCATTGTTTTTAATTACATTTTCTGATCACTTTGCAAGGTGAAAAACACTTTATTAATATAACAATTCAACATCAAACTGTATCCGTCCAACATTAGCATGACTGACTATACTTCGTGACTGACTGCTACTTACTCGATATACTAATGCCGATGCTGCCAGTAACTGTATCGTCCACATTAGCATGACTGACTAAACCCTTTGTGACTGACTGCTACTTATTCAATATACCAATGCCAATACTGATAACTCTATCGTCCACATTAGCCACTATACTTCATGAGTGACTGCTACTTACTCCGAGTCAATATACTAATTTCACTACTTGGTATGTTCTAAAGTATTGTTTTTCGATTACTTACCACATAACCTGTGCCACAGTGACAAGCTCCACATCTGTCTAATGTGTCAACCATGTGTTACAGTTGTTCCCATGGGGTTTCGTATTCATCATTGTTCTTTTCATTTCATTCCCTTTCCTGTCTCTATGTCCTTACGATCTGACTATGTGTCAACCATGTGTTACAGTTGTTCCCATGGGGTTTCGTATTCATCATTCTTCTTTTGATTTCATTCCCTTTCCTGTCTCTATGTCCTTACGATCTGACTCTTCCATTCTCCTCTCTCATCCTCGCTACGATGTGTAGTCAATTCCCATCCTCTTATCTCCTTATCTTCCTATCACCTTATCACCTTCATCAGGAAAAACCTCTACCAGATATTTCACAGTATTATCTAGATAATATATAGTATTCTCTGATAATATCTGATAATATCATATAATCCATAAATTACTACATATTATATATATTATGGGGTATTTAATAGCCCCCTGTACTAATCCTGTTAATTATATGAGATTATCTCAGAAACTACTGTAATTAAGTCTATATTTTATGAATAACTATAGGATTATCTTGAGTTTGTGAATTGATTTACTATTGTTCAGCCAACTCGGATAGTAATTGAACCATGATGCACAAATATTATGATTCACCAAGTATCTACTACAGAGTGTACAAAAAGTGTAGGACAAAGTCTACAAAGTCTACCTAAGTCTACCAAGATGCTATCAAACAATGTTAGTAAGGAAAAAGTGTACAAAGTGTACAAAAAGCGAAAAAAGTGTAGGAATAGGCTTACCAAGTCTACCTAAGTCTACCAAGATGCTATCAAACAAGGTTAGTAAGGAGAAAGTGTACAAAAAGCGAAAGAAAGTGTAGGAATAGGCTTACCGAGTCTACCAAAGTCTACCAAGATGCTATCAAACAAGTCAGTAATGAATTATTGATAAACTTACTACCATAAGTGAGTGAGACGAGTATAAAAACAGTAATAAAA
>JBBPOJ010001242.1:0-15324 GCA_038091395.1 Leccinum rimulosum | reverse complement strand
ATCCAGAAAACTGATTATCACTGCTCCCAGAAGCCTTCTAGTGATGTTCTGAACAGACATTTATGTCTCCATAGTGTGTTGGAAATTGTTTGTAACATGTGCCTAGTACATAATCACCACAAGGGCTCAGAATTGCGAAAATATATAAATGAAATATCAGAGATTTATGATACATACTTATATGCCACTACAATGTAACAACACTTATTGCTCTTTAGTTGTCTTCAATCTCAGTTGTTGTTATGGGGCTCAGCACATGTTACAAACACTTTCCCATGCACTATAGATGGAACATCACTAGAAGGCTTCTGGGAGCAGTGATAATCAGTTTTCTGGATTATATCATAATTTTGGTGGCAGATTAATGTATTTTTGCCATTGTAAGGATGTATGGATGCTATTGGCTAGGCACATGTAGTAGGTACATTCCACTACAGCATTGACACATGACTGTCTATTCAGAATAGTTGTAAAAAGCATTGTGGAAGTTATAATAACATTTGTATGATATGTTTTGCAAATCTCCTAAATCTCCTTAGATTTAAATCACTCACCAGAGCTTCAATTTTAATTGCAAAATTAGTGTAAAATCATGGAAGGTGTGGTTCCAACAGGTCCAGAAGGCATAACCAGTGCCCTGATTATATATGCATTAGACCATATTATATATAAGTGAAAAAGTCGAAAATATGGTCTAGGGGAATGGGGAGGGGTCTAGAGGGCATTGTAAACCGTTGGATATATTCATATATATATTACACACATGCCTACATATTATGTAATCAGAAGAACAAGTTTTAAAATCCGTATCACTTGTCCGGAAACTCTAGAGGAGATTCGCCGGCAAACCATCCAGAAGTTCGGAGGGTGCGAAGGTGACCTTGTTGGCTTGGAGCTGGAGGAACTCAGGGTGCCGTAGACGATGAACATGATAAGGGAAATGATGGCTTCGCTCGCGATTGTGTATAACATCCACATGTTTACTTGAATTAAAACTCGAGTGCAACTTCAGTCGTGTACATTCCCGGAGACTGGAGTGCGCGTAGCTAGTTGATACGACAACACTTCCACTATATGCAGCAGTAACTTTAGCCTACCTAGAAAGTACCAACGCGGAGCCTGTGTGCGCAAGGTCGACACGCCGCGCCACTTCCGAATCCTCTCTTACCTCCACCAGAGTCCTCCGCTTTGCAGCGCTCGTCCTTCAAGTTGCTCGTTTCAGCGCAGCGCGGACGCTCCCGTTCCATGACTGGTCGACTTTATGTAAATTTCTCGCTCTCTAAAAAAAGAAATTTAGACTTGCTGCCGTGCTACTGGTCAGTGGTCATCGAGGTCATACACAAATTTCGACGTCGGTCACGGGTCAAACTACCACTCCCCCCTCTTCCTTTCGTCGGAAGTCTGCTCGACACAAACAGAAATGCACCGTTCCTCACGTATACAGCGTGGGCCAAGACGTACGATACCGTCTCTACTTCTCCCTCACCATCACCATCTATACGTACTGCACGGAACAGGTGACTCGGACATCGTCTATATGCGCGCCCTGCGCCAAGAAATATGTTGAATTCTGAAGATGTCGCCATAGCGCTGCTCGAAAAACGGTCGCAAGAATACTCTGATCGTCCCAGGGATCCTGTGTCACACCTGTAAGTCCCACTTTGCTTGTCTTCATTCTTGCAAAACCATCCATCTCTGGTGTTATCTCGCATTGACGATTAGGGCACTCGCAAGAAAGAACAACCTATTAGTCGAGTAGAGCGAAAGTGGTGACTCCGCGGCAGACCACAACTGATTCACAATGTGAAGGATAAACAGGCGAGGACTGACAGTATAGACATCATAGATGGCACGGCGGAGCAGTGGTAAAGTCATGGAGAAGTTCTCCCATCGGCAGTTGAACATCCAGAAACTTTGATCATTCAAGATCAGGACACGCCATTTGCGTTAACCACGACTGCTCCTGACCCAGCGGGTTTGGCACTGCGCGGCAGCCGGCTTTGATTGGGGGACGGATGAAAAATATCGGATATGATGATGGGCTGGTCAGCGGAGATGTCTAGACACAGTTCCAAATAGTGAACGTGAAGCCATCCTGGTGTTGAAGAGAGAAAATAGGGTTGGCTGTTTCTTGATATTCCATGCATTGAACAAGGCTTGATAACATGATAACCACGACAAAGTTGACTCACTGAGGGGTTGTTTGCTTTTGTTGTAAATTTCGGACCGGCTTACCCGTTCATTTTTCATGTCTCTCTTTCTCCATCCATTCTACAACGACCTCCTTCACCTTTCCAGAGATTCGACCGACTCATCTCCTTCATTCATGTCGTTTATACTTCGTAGATTCGCGTCTTCCGCCGCAACCACCGCGTCTTCTGCTGCCAAGTATGTATTCTCCCGTTTAGTAGGACGCGTTGCTAAACCAAAACCGACAGGTCGTCAAACGTCTTTGTATGTTCCCTCTTCTAGCCTCTCTGAGATTTTGATACCACTCACGCGCCTGTCAACAGTTTGACGTCACGATAGCTTCGAAACCGGCCGGACGTATCGTGTTCAAACTCTATGATGACACCGTCCCGCTCACCGCTCGCAATTTCCGCGAGCTGACGGTGGGCACGGAGAAGGACGGGAAAAAGTTGGGTTACAAGGGCAGCTCGTTCCACCGAATCATCCCACAGGTCAGTTTCCATCATCTGCCTTCACCTCTACGCGTTGCTCAACCGGTTCATGCGTTTCGTGCAGTTCATGATTCAAGGAGGCGACTTCACTCGACACAACGGAACAGGCGGTCTGTCAATATACGGCGAGCGCTTCAAGGGTAGGTGCATCCATCTCCAGCCGTTCAGTCAGCTCATGGTCCCCTTTTCTTCCCTCGAGTGCAGACGAAAACTTCATCCACAAGCACGTAAAGCCAGGTCTACTCTCCATGGCCAACGCCGGCCCTAACACGAACGGGTCACAGGTGAATACTAACATTCTCCTTGCTTGACGCCCGCCAAGAAACTGATCCCCTTACTTAGTTCTTTATAACGACGGCCATCACCTCGTGGCTCGACGGTAAGCATGTCGTATTCGGGGAGGTCGTGGATGGAATGAAGATTGTCGAAGCCATCGAGTCCGAGGGCTCGAATAGTGGCCGTCCGTCGTCCAAGGTGGAAATCTCGGACTGTGGTGTCGTTGAGTGAACGACTGGAGCAATAAAACGGTTCAGGTCTGTTTGTTACACATCTAGTGGATATATCCATGATCTGCCGAAAGAATAATTACTTGGTTCACGTTACCGCACTCACTTCTTCGAGAAGCATGAAGACTCTGTTATCTGTTTGAGACCTGCAAGACTATTGAAACGCGATATGCAATTCGGCCTTCAAGCTCCTATGCACTTCCTTCTCCCGGCGGGCCGAGCCCTGTTCGGAGGATGCACTAATTGGTACTGATACTGATACGTCTGAAAAATACAGTCCTACACGACGTACAACGGATGTCTAAATGCGGAGCGCTCATCATCTCAAAGGGGAAGTAGAAACATCGTGTTGACCAAAGATAGCCAAGCAGCTTCCCTAGATCCTCATCGATTCACCATGCCTTAAACTCACGCTTGCTTTGACAAACAGTCGTAAGCACGATGCCTCGTCCACACGTGAAGCAAAGAAAACACAAGGTGCCACCGCAGAACAATGCTTCGTCTCTCAGTCTTTCCATGGACAGTCAGTTAAATGAGCTATCCAACGACGACTGGGACAAGGTCGCGGAAGTGCTCTGCGACCATCTCAAACTGCCCGGTATGTCTATCGCCTGCGTTTTCGACAACTGAGACGCTGACCGGCCACCAGATCTCACGACGAGGTCCGGGCTCAAGAAAGTGTACAACAACTTCAGCGAGTTGTACAAGCGCATCCATGACACCTATGTCGCCTATAAGGAGAACCAGGTCGTTCGAGGTGGCGTCGTTGCCATCTATGTCAAGATGTGTGCGGACTCTATCCTCAGAAATATGTTATTCCATCAAGGTATGCTTTGTATGCTTGTCGTCCAATGACAGACTGACGACGCGGACAAAAGGTCTCCTTTCAAAGATCATCGATCTCCTCGACAAGTCCAACTCCCTCCATCTCGCCTTGCAGGCCCTGGCCACCGTCACCAAGCACGGTGGTTCCGACATACGCAAGGAGATCTCCCTACAGGCCCCAGCGATGATCAAAGTCCTTGAAGATTTCCCAGACGACATATATGCTGCCGAATTGGCCATCTCCACCCTTGCACATGCCGTCTCGGCCTCTCTGGACGAACGCCAGAAACCCGCTGCAAAATACGTCAAAGCCTTTCAAATTCCACAGCTCATTCCCCTCGTCCTCGCCTTCGTCGGCAAACCGGGAATCAGCTTACCTCTATTGCACCACGCCCTCGAGCTGCTCGGAGCTCTCACGCACCATTGCTCGAAAGAGTGCTTGGCGTTTCCAAACATGTCCGACTTCCTCATCGCATGTATTCGCAGCGCGGATCTGCACTCTCGTTTCCACGCGCTGGGCAATGTCATCCATCTATCTTCTCCAGTGGCAGCAAAGGTCACTGGTGATCCACGTGCACTCATGGCTGCCTTGCGGAGCTTGCCACCTCACCTCGAAAAACTCCTCGGCGACTATGGTTTCCCTCGCTGTGAGTCGACGCTCACGCTTCGATCGACCATCGATCACCAGAAAGCCATGATGCAGTACGCAAAGGACCGCGATCTATACAAACTTGGGATCTCGCTCGCTGGACTCATCCCTCTCAACGAGTTTGCCATCAGCGAAGGCATCTTCCAGACGATCAACAAAAGCACAGGCGAACCCGAGTTCGTGGACGTCGGTATGCCGTTCAAGTTGTGGGTTGACGCGTTGCCGGTCTGTGCCAAGGCCATTCGCGAGCGGGGGAAAGCTGGAGAACAGGCCCTCGCGGACATGTTGGACATGAAGTTCTTCGTGATCCGCTCTCGCATTCCAGAGGCGATCACGATCGCCGAAGAGGGGATCGAACGCAACCCCAAGCTGTGTTACCCTTATTACATCATGACGCTCGGTTTGGACGAAGAGTTAGGACTGCGCTGCGCCAAGAAGGGCCTCAAGTGCAAGGATCTGACGCCGTTCTTGAACCATGCGTTGCGGGCGCGTGCGACTGAGATCGCGGGAAACCTAGCCCTCTGTCGCGTGCAGGAGTCGAACGGGAGCGATAGGAAATGGGAGCAAGCACAGGCATTTCTGACGAGCGCCTTAGACGATGCGCAGATCTATCTTTCCCAGGCACCACCGGACATGCGCCACCGGAAGGACATCTTGTACTGGCATATGATATTGACGCTTGCAAAGAAGGGTCCAGAGCTGTCGATGGATTTGAGCGACTTCGAGGTGAGCCCCATATTCAAGCACTCTCCCAAAATCAAAGTTCAACGTCTGTACAGAGACACACCGACGGGCTCAAGATTGCCAATGAGTTCTATTGTCATTTCGGTACCGTTGTTCCCAAGTCACAGATTGGCGCTGCGTACGAGCACATCTGTTCACGCTATGCCGCCGCCACTAAGAAATGGGGAAAAGTCGTCGCGCAGCTTAATAGCGGCGACATCCACGGATGCATTCTTACGCGCGACAAGGCTGAGGATCGGCTCGCCGTATGGCTGAACGAGGTCCATGACGATATCGAAGATCATGGTGCTGATGACGATGACGATGACCCGTGCGTCGGATCGTCGCATGCCGAGGATTGCAAGAAAGATCCGACGGAGCTATACCAGTGTTCGTGGTGTGAGAATCCGAGCGCAGTTTTGCGAAAATGTGGAGGGTGTGGAAAGGCGAGGTGAGTCGAGTCGAGATTTTTTTGTAGGCAGGGACTAACTGGACGATTTAGGTATTGTGATGCTAATTGCCAAAAGTTGGCATGGTCGGAACACAAGAC
Source organism: Leccinum rimulosum (assembly GCA_038091395.1). NCBI lineage: Eukaryota > Fungi > Basidiomycota > Agaricomycetes > Boletales > Boletaceae > Leccinum > Leccinum rimulosum. Next base: position 9,390 of record JBBPOJ010001242.1, on the reverse strand, counting down.
CGAGTGCCGATCTCGCAAGATGTGATGAGTGATGGTAGCTTGGTGGGCATAGCTGAGTGAAGGGCATCTTGTCTGAGCGCATGGTCACCAGTCTTTCTGAAACTTCGACTATTGAGTAGGATTTATCACTGCATTGGCCATTTGAACATTGATGAAGTCTTGTACGATGTTTCGACTGGTACACATGCCCGATGTTCATCTACCTTGACCACTCCAGTAGGAACTTGGACGGGACATCGTCGACTCGGCCAGAGTTCTGTACTGTAAGGTATCCTCCGTGCGCACCTGCAGATCTGACCCGACAGCGCTGCCCTCTTCTTTACACATTTGCCCTCCGTGGACGCCATCCAAATCCGATTGTCACCCGTTCGGCTTTCTCGTCGCACCTTTCTCGCGCGTGGCCAACGCCGGTCCCCTTTCATGGAACGCGAGACAGAAACGATGGAACAAGAGCATTCATGTTATAACGAGTCACTTGGTTGAAGTTGAAGCTTTGAAGCGCTGTTCAAGTTGAAACCTGTCATTTTGTGAGAGATCACTGGCAGACGCCAATATCATTATGAACCGCCATCAGCAAGATCCAACCGTAACCTAGGCTCTGATAGTAACCGAGGCTTCATATACATAACCCGTATGCACCTAAAACTTCTATCAGAAGATGAGTTGTGGTCAACTACCACCGGCTAGTACTACTATCGGTTACCATTGGCTACGACCGTCCCGCAGGTTTCAGGCAAGACGGGCACCAATAAAAGGGCTGCTCACCGCGCCTGTCATATCTGTCAGAGCCACATTTCCCAGACAGTTCTTCCTCTTTCAACAATGTTCATTCGCGTTACCCCAATTTTGATCGCACTGTTCGCCACGGTCGGCTCACTCGCAGCAGTCCTCTCATCTAGAGACTACTCGGACTGCACTTTCTTGTGCTGCCAGAGCTATCAATTGCCAGATGCTGTAAGTAATCGAGTCGCCGTCCGTCATTGTTGAAGGATCCACTGATTATTGTGGACCGATGATCAGAATACCGGTAACTATTATGGATCAGAATGTGTCGAGACGTACTCGAGGGATGAACACTGTACCAGTGGAAAGCCAGGATGTTGCATCGTATTCGATCTTTCAGTGAGTAGATTGATGCCAGTGACGCCGGCCCTTTCTTGTATGAAACGATCTGACTCGCGGAAAATGTACAGCCTGGCGCAGATTCCGGCTCGGGGGTGGGGTGTAGCCTTTACTGAGTGAACACGCTCAGTGACTGATCCGAAAGGCGGGAACTGAAGTTGCTCCGAGTCGGCGATCGAGGGGATAGTACTTTTAGCCGCTTTGGACGCGGTTAATGAAATGAGCGGAAAGTGGATTTTTTATATCAGCAGTACATCGACTCCTGCCTTATACCCATACCCATACGGTCATCCTCGACCGACTCCTGAGGCCTGCATGGTCGCCGTTCTTTCTAAAATTTCGACATAAGGATTGTCAGTACTGCATTGGGAATTTGAACATTGATGAAGTAGGCTACAATGTACGATGTTTCGACTGGTGCGCACTTGCCCGATGTTCATCTACCTTGACCACCACTTCGACGAGTAGGAACTTGGACCTGTACTGTAAGGTATTCTCCGTGTGCACCTGCAGATCTGACCCGACAGCCTTCTTCTCTAAACATATATGCCCTCCACATCCTCACTGGACACCATCCAATTCCGATTGCCGCCCGTTCAGCTTTCTCGTTGCCCTTTTCTCGCACATTTTTGGCCAACTCCGGTCCCCTTTCATGGAATGCGAGACGGCAACGGTGGTACAGTCACCTGGTTACCAAGGGCATTCATGTTAAGTCACTTGGTTGAAGTTCAAGTTGGGGTGCCGTTGAAATCTGTTACAATCCGGTTACAATTTTTTTTTGATAGATCGATCAGACGCAATATCGTTGTGTATGAGCCGTCAGCGTTATCCGACCGTAACCTAGGGGCTGATACCGAGGCTTCATATAACCCATATGCACCTAAAACTTCTATCAGAGGATTGATCGTGGTCAACTACCTCATCAGTTACTATCGGTTACCATTGGCTACGACCGTCTCACAGCGCTGATCAGGTTAGGTTGACGGACACCATTAAAAGGGCTAACACCATCATATCTGTCAGAGAGCCACGTTTCCCAAACGGTTCTCCCTATTCCAAGGATGTTCATTCGCCTTACGCCGGTCTTGATCACACTGTTCGCTACGGTCGGCGCACTCGCAGCAGTCCTCTCATCTAGAGACGACTGCACTTTCTTGTGCTGCCAGAGCTACAGTGAAATAGTAAGTACTAATCGAGTCGCCGTCCGTCCGAGTCGTTGTTGAAGGATCCACTGATCATCGTAGGTCAATCTTCCGTCCTCCGATAATGAGGTTACCGATAGCGATTCTGGACAAGGGTGCGTCGAGACGTACGCGAGGGATGAACACTGCGATACTGGTGCTGGCACGCCGGCATGCTGTACCACATTCACAGTGAGTAGATTGATTGCACCGGCTTGCCTTTTTCTTGAATGAGACGATCTGACTCAATTTCCAGCCGGGCAACGGCGAGGCGACCGGGTGCAGCCTTCTCTGAGTGAACCCGCTCAGTGACTGATCCGAAAGGCGGGAACTGAAGTTGCTCCGAGTCGGCGATCGAGGGATAGTACTTTTAGCCGCTTTGGACTCAGTTGATGAAATGAGTGGAAAGTGGGTTTTCTATATCAGCAGTACTACATCGACTCCTGCCTTATACCCATACCCTTACCCATTCGGAACCACCTGTTAGGTAAACTACGAATTTAGTATTTATAGTATGACATCTCAGCTACTTTTTTCCCCTATACAGCATACCCCGGCCGTTGGGCCTTATTGACAGATCTATGTATCATACGCCAATATCATTATGAGATCCGACCGTAACCTTTGCGCTGATACCGAGGCTTCATATGCACCTAAAACATCTATCAGAGGATGGGTCAACTACCACCGGCTACTGTCAGTTGCCATTGGCTACGACTGTTCCACAGCGCTGATCAGGCTAGGTTTCAGGCAAGACGGACACCATAAAAAGGGCTGCTCACCGCGCCTATCATATATCTGTCAGAGCCACGTTTCCCAGACAGTTCTTCCTCTTTCAACGATGTTCATTCGTCTTACGCCGATCTTGATCGCACTGGTCGGCGCACTTGCAGTTGTCGCCTCATCTAGCGAGAGTTGCACTTTCTTGTGCTGCGATAACTATGAAGCAGATGTGAGTAATCGAGTTGCCGTCCGTCGTTGTTGAACGATCCACTGATCGTTATGAACCGATGATCAGGCTTCCGGTAGCTATTATGGACGAGGATGCGTTGAGACGTACTCGAGGGATGGAGTCTGCGATGCAGGCAAGCCGGGATGCTGCGACAAATTTGGAGTGAGTAGATTGGATCATCGCACCGACTTGCCTTTTTCTTGAATGAGACGATCTGACTCAATGTACAGCCTGACAAACATGGCAATGTCATGGCGATTGGGTGCAGCCTCTCTTAAGTGAACCCACTGGCTCAGCGGCTCACTGATCCGAAGGCGGGAACTGAAGTTGCTCCGCGATGGAGGGGATATTAATTTTGGCCGCTTTGGGTGACTCAGTCCATGAAATGAGTCAAATTGGTTTTTCTATACTATCAGCAGTACATCGACTCCCTTACACAATATTCAGAACTACTTGTCAGGTAAACTACGAATTCGGTGGAAAAATTATAGTATGACATCTCAGCTACATCTTTTTCCCCTATACAGCATACCCCGGCCGTTGGATCTTATCGACAGATCTATGTATCAGACGCCAATATCATTATGAGATCCGACCGTAACCTATGGGCTGATACCGAGGCTTCATATTACCCATATGCACCTAAACCTTCTATCAGAGGATGGGTTATGGTCAACTACCACCGGCTACTGTCGGTTACAATTGGTTACCATGACCGTCCCGCAGGTTTCAGACAAGACGAGCACCATAAAGTCTTAGGGCGCGTCTGTCATATCTGTCAGAGCCACGTTTCCCAGACAGTTTAACTTCTTCCTCTTTCAACAATGTTCATTCGCGTTACCCCAATCTTGATCGCACTGTTCGCCATGGGCGGCTCACTCGCAGCAGTCCTCTCATCTAGAGACTACTCTGACTGCACTTTCTTGTGCTGCCAGAGCTATCAATTGCCAGTGGATGTAGTAAGTAATCGAGTCGCCGTCCGTCATTGTTGAAGGATCCACTGATTATTGCAATGTGGACCGATGATCAGAATACCGGTGATTATTATGGATCAGTATGCATCGAGACGTACGCGAGGGGTGAACATTGCGATATTGGCAAGGCGGTATGCTGCTCCACATTCGAAGTAAGTAGATCGATGGTGCAAGCAAATTCCCTCTAAGTATTAGTACTAAGAGCCTGACGAAGGCAGCCCGGTAGCAAAGGTCACTGGCGAGTGAGGCGTGCCAGCCTGAGTGCATGACCGGCGTGTCGTCACGACGCCATGGCGTGGTGCTGCCAGCATGCCACATCGTCGTTACGTCGGGGGCATGTGCCGTCTCGCATTCCGTCCGCATCCTTCTCGTTGTCGTGTCAATGTCACGTAGCCTGAGGGTGTGGGCATGGGTGCACGGGTCCGTTCGTTGACTCAGACCACCCTAGCTCCTCGGTATCTGACCGTTCCGGGAAACCACAAGAGCAGTGTGCAGAAGCGACTGCGCAACGCGGACGGTCGTTCACGTTACGTGATCGCTTCTGCACGCTGGGGGGATGGGGACAGTGGGGCGCGAAAGACGGGAGTCGTCGTCGTCACGTTGTCAGCGAGCCGTCATGGTGTGCGGTACCCGCAGCGTGTTGGACGCATCGTTGTCGTTGTCTTCGTGTCTTCGTCGTCGGCGTCGCCGCTGTTGCCTCGCCGTGTCGGACGCGTCGTGGTCGTTTTCACATGGTCGTCACGTGGTCGGCATCCATTGGGACACAGTGGGTGGAGAGGGAGAGGAGGGAGAGGGAGAGGGAGAGAGCGCGTACGCGTCCTAGATGTCGTCGTCGCTGCTGTCGGAGTGAGGCGGAAATTTGGTCATTCTAAGGTGGGCGTGGGAGCCGGCAAACCTCCCAAGGGGTGGTTATTCGGAATCCGGAGCAGTGACCCAAGGGATTACCGTGACCGTGAGCGCGTTCGAGCTCCCGATGCCCAGATGTTCACAACACTCTGACACCAACTCCCTGGTCCACCCACAACGCTTTGTGTCCCCGTCTCACCCACCCACAACCCCCGGTGTGTAGTAACAACCGCCTCATTCGGTAAAATTGCTTAAATTTCTTTCCCAGGCACCATCGACCAAACCATCCTCGACACATGTAATCGGCACGTGTCATCCCCTCAGCGATTCTATCAATATCGGCGTGTCATGAGAATACCACCTGAATGAGATGCTTCTCGAGTGCTAGGTAAGTGTTACACCGCTCCACAAGGCATCGGTCTGGGTCGACTTGACTCGGATCTCAAGCTCACGCAAAGATGCTGACACGGTAACACGTTACACAATCATGACCACATGTTGAGTGCGGCACCCACTGGCACAAGCATGTGGCATGATGGATATGAGTATTTGAATGACAATACGTCGACGCAATAGCGTGCTGTGTGACACACGCGCTGATATGTGTCGACGTGATCATGATACTAATGCAACAACTTCACATATAGTATGTGACGACCACACGACGACTCGGACAACCAACGAGATGATTGACACGTCGACGTGTCGAAGTGTTACCGTGACCTGCTACACTTGGAGTGTGCAGCCTCTCCGAGTCACTGCCATGGAAGACGAAGTGTTCCGAGTCGCAAATTTGATCAAGTCGCGCACCTTGCGTACCGACAGTGGTCGGGTCTTATTCCGCCTCTTCAAAGAGTTTTCTGAGGACCCGAGCACGCCCGACTCTTACTATCACACTCAAGATGGTGTCAAGTACCTCCAGCTCGCCTACCTTGAGGAGACGGATTGACGACGGGCTCGAAATTGTGGCCATAGACATGGTATCTATCTTTTCTTTTCTTTTCTTCGGTTTTCTTCAGTTTTCTTCCTTTGTTTTTCCCCTCCCCACCCGGCCTACCAGTACTAGTCACGGGAAAATCAGATTGGTCTCGTCTCGAGCATTATCGTTTCATCTCCGAGTCGCCCAGTGTCCACAAGTTTTAATTGTTCTCGGTTTGCCTCCCCTTTGTTCATTACTGCTCTTCTCGTCGGTTTCATATCGAGTGTTCTCATTTCAGCTCGCCCCGTCCGGTTTTACTCGTTTCGCCTCTCCTTTTTTCATTACTGGTACTACATACTACAGTTCAAGAATCAAGATTGCTCTAGTACTAGTCATGTTTCCCGGTCAATCTTGTTCCCTCAACTTCCCTGTCGTACATAATATGGTCAATATACACGTGCCGTCGACGTCTCCCGCTCGCCTCGTCAGCACCCAGTGATCGCTCGATGTGCGCAGCCCGCCTCACCCGCCCACCGAGCGTTAAACCCTAGCTTAGGGTTGCGCTTGGGGTGAGCGCGTGTCACGTGACTCAGACTCACGTGGGACCAAATTCGGTCCTTCGGTCGTTGCCGACCACCTTGGAATGGCGAAGCTGCCACTGCTCCGGATTCCGAATAACCACCCCTTGGGAGGTTTGCCGGCTCCCACGACCACCTTAGAATGACCAAATTTCCCCTCACCGTCCTCGTCGTCGTCACGTGGTCGGCGTCCGTTGGAACACGCCTGGGTGGAGAGGGAGAGGAGGGAGAGGGAGAGGGAGGGGGAGGGGAGAGAGTGTGTGCGTGCGTGCATATCACGAGTTGTTATTGTCGTCGATGTTGTAGGTGAGGGTGCATTCGTGCGCATTCTCGGCGACGGGTGCGGGTGCGGGTTGGGATACCCGGGGATATACCCGGGCCATTCCCTGTCCTCGCGTCTTCGTCCGTGTCACATTGTCGGTGTCATTGGCATCGTTGTCACGTCGCGTTCATTGCTGTTGTCACGGAGTGGAGGAATGCACTGCGGGAGAGAAGGGCGAGCTGGAATAAGTGAGTGAGGGAGTGAGAGTGGCGGGAACTCACGTCGTCATTGCGTTCGTCGTCTCCGTCGTCCTCGTCGCACTGCCGCCATCTACCGTCTCCCTCGTCTCGTCGTCGTCAATAATGCTGTGGGTGAGGGAGGGAGCGTGTGTGTTTTGTCGTCGACGTTGTGGTGAGGGAGCGCCGAGTGTGCTGTGTGCGCATGTGTGTCATCTCGTCGGCGTTGTGCGTGAGGGTGCCTGCGCGCTGTCGTCGTCCTCGACGTTGCAGGTGAGGGTGCGTGAGTCATGGGCGGTGAACGAAAGAGAACACGATTTGGACGAATAGGAGACGAAATTGTACATGTGGTAAGTGATGCATCATGTTCGCATCTTACCCGGACCGTGCTAGGTGTCAGTTTCGGACTCTCACCTGAAAACCAAATGAAGATAGCCGACATATTCGGAACACGTCCTGATACCTCGATCGAGCCTTTTTGATTGATGAATGACAGACGGACGACTTCATCTGCCATTGAGCGGCTGGCGTTCGGGCAGGGAACGCCGTGGCTTTGAAAAGGACAGGGACTGCCACACCACTCTATTTTGCTAATCTGATCGATCAGCCACTGGTACATAGCACTATGGTATGTTTGTGGTGCTCGCCATGGCACGCAGAAGGGACTCGGAGGAAGGACAGGACTCGGGACGGTCGTGGCTTTGCAGCTACATCGTCGCAACTCGAGGGCCGATGTCGTCGTCGATTATAAACGGACTGCGGTGTTACCCGTACTCCACGGTTTGCAACCATAGAGGGCCGATGAGTCGTCTTGGATAGTAATAGACGGCGTCATTGCATGATCCTCGGCTTTGGCGACGTCAAACGTCCTTCATAAAGGCAATAAAGAGATTAGATTTACTTAAGGAAGGAATGTGTGTGTTCTACGTCGTGTCCATGCGTGATAGTTGGCGGGGGGGAGACGTCGATGGAAGAGAAGCGGAGGGGGACGTTATGGAGTAGCTGTGGGAGCGCGATTGGCATGTTCAAGGGCCTATTGATGGGCAAATGACCGTCGTCGGTGTCCAAGATGTCGAAATCGCAGCCTGAGTCCTCGTCCTCGTCATCGGCGTCGCCATCGTAACTATCTTCGTCCTCTTCTAGATCGTACTCGGGATCAAAGTGGTAGTAGGTGACGGGATCGAGAGGTCCGACAGACTCGTATCGTCTCTCGTATTCGATGCGTGCCTGTACGACATCAGCCGGGCGGTGGAGCGGATATGCAAACGGGTTTGGGATGTCCGAAACGAAGGAGGGAGAACTTGGAGTTCTCCCACTTCGTGGGAGTCGGGGATGCACCTAAACCTTTTATCAGAGGATAATTGGTTACCATGACCGTTCCGCAGGTTTCAGGCAAAACGAGCACCATAAAAAGGGCTGCTCACCGCGTCTGTCATATCTGTCAGAGCCACGTTTCCCGTTTAACTTCTTCCTCTTCAACAATGTTCATTCGCGTTACCCCAATCTTGATCGCACTGTTCGCCACGGTCGGCTCACTCGCAGCAGTCCTCTCATCTAGAGACGACTCGGGCTGCACTGTCGTGTGCTGCCAGGACTATGAACAGGCAGCGCCAGGGTTTGTAAGTAATCGAGTCGCCGTCCGTCATTGTTGAAGGAATATCCACTGATTATTGTGGACCGATAATCAGACCGATGACTATTATGGATCAGGATGCGTCCAGATGTACGCGAGGAATAATTACTGCGCCAGTGGAAAGCCGGGATGTTGCGGCATATTCACAGTGAGTAGATCGATGGCGCCGACTTGCCCTTTCTTGAATGAGACGATCTGACTCGCGGAAAATGCACAGCCTAACGGAAATTCCGGCACGGCGGCGGCGTGTAGCCTTCTCTGAGTGAACCCGCTCAGTGACTGTTCCGAAAGGAGTAGATTGATGCCAGTGACGCCGGCCTTTTCTTGTATGAGACGATCTGACTCGCGGAAAATGTACAGCCTGGCGCAGATTCCGGCTCGGCGGTGGAGTGCAGCCTTCTCTGAGTGAACCCGCTCGGTGACTGATCCGAAAGGCGGGAACTGAAGTTGTTCGGCGATATTACTTTTAGCCGCTTTGTTCTCAGTCACCACCTAGCGTTCCCAGGACGTAAGCCTTACTAAGAATGGCACCGAGTGCTGTCACCATTCTTTATAAGGCTTGTTTAGCTGTTTTTCCCGCCACCAGCAATAAATATGGCCCCAAATATGCCGCTTAACCTTTATGTTAAAGTTCCCATCACCTGTGATTCCCACGTCAACTGCCTAATAAGCGGTGGTGTCAAGTCG
>JBBPOJ010001241.1:0-15330 GCA_038091395.1 Leccinum rimulosum | reverse complement strand
GTGCCAAGCCGGGGAGGAATAAAAATAGCCGACAGCCTACCTTTAAAAAAGTGACAGAGCGATTACGCTCGTGCTATGTATTATAAGAAGACGTTAGCGATTGCGAGTCAAAGATGGAACGGAAATGTATGCGAGTAAAATTGGAGAGGAGAGGGATGGAGAGGAGATGGCGAGAATAGTCTGTTGTGCGCAATGATGGATGCAACGACATACCGTGATGGGCTGAATTTCGATCTTTCTCCTACCCATTTGTTCAGAGGGACGCGAACAGAGAGATGATGGGTGTACGCTCGGGACTGCACTTGTCGAAACTGGCTATCTCCACCTTCGAGCTCATGAGCGGTGCGTTGTCCGCCATGATCCGAAACTCCTCTTCCGTGAGCAGGTTGCACTGCCGGACATACTTGGCATGACCCTCCTTCCGAACGGTGGGCCGGGATCCGGTCTCGTTTGCAACGTCCATGTTGATGGTCGCGTCGGGCTCCGACCCGGGTTCAGGATCCATCTCGAGGGGGACGATCTGTCCTCTGTTCGGCCGCTCCCAGATATCGTGTGCGAGGAGCCGGAGGGAACCGGCGTAGGTTCAAAGTGTCTTTTTCAACAGCACGTGACTCTGGTCCGTTGAGTCGTCTTGCGGTTATGGACAATGTCGACCAAACTGAATGCGATCGTCGCAATGTCATGCCATACAAGGATTCCGACGAAGCTGAGTACCCCATCGGCCATCCAAAGTGTCGCAAGCATCATTAAGTTCGTGGCGAAAATGATGTCCCACTTGATGAACCCGTGCGCGCCGTCTGAGAGGGAAACCGTTGCCGGATTGATCACGTTCGCAATATTGATCGGTACGAAGAGCATTCGCAGGGCTTCCGTGTCAGGGAAGCCTGAGAGAGGTCAAACCTAGGCAATGCGGAGAAGTGCAGAGAAGACACAGGTGAGCGTGAGGGCGGCCGCCGGCCATGACGGTAGGGTGACCGAGTGGATATTGGATAAGGATGTGAGGAGTCTGTATGCAAGAGTAGCGAGGGCGACGAGGAAGAGAAAGCCTTGCGAGATAGAGGTTAGCAGTGGGTCTGAAGGCCATAGGGAGGACGTAGCCGATGGGGAATCCAAAGAGAAGGGATGCAGCGTTGGCTGGGCTGATTTTTGAGGGTAAGTTTGGGGTATGACTGTGTGAGATAGATGCGGCGCCAGTCACGACGAAGAGGAGGGAGTAGATGATGGTGCCCAGCTGGAAGAGGACGCCGACGGGGGTGGGCGCGCCGAGGACGAGAGGGCGGCGGTCGCGAGCGGCTTCGATCAAGGGGATTAGCGTGATAATACCGATGGCGAGAAAAAGGACGGCAAGGAGGGGATAGTGGGCTTTATTCATGAAGGCGTGCAAGAAGACAACCATGGTGCAGAGGATTTCCGTGGACTGGAGGTTGTTGGTGTTGGTGTATTACGGTGCGGGGCGAGGTCGGGGTGGCATACGGCAGAGAGATGGCTTTGGAGTTGAGAGGCACCGTAAACAGTAGTACCTGACAACTTTGCTACAATGTTAACACCGCAAGTGTTCGGGAATGTTATCATTTTTGGCCAGTCACTTCGTTCATAACTAGCTCAGAAAGTGGGATATTACATCCTTGTCTAGAGAGGTGAATACAACCGAGTTCGTCTCTCGATATCCAAAAAACCGACAACGCAGGACTATTGGACGTCGACTATCCACACGCTATCCATCAACTCCTCCAACGGTGTCTCTGCCCGGATCTGAACATTGATAAAACTGTCCGTTGCGACACGTTTATACAGCACCCGTCCCTCCGAAGCAAGCAACGGCGCACCGAACGGCTGCTTCAGTCGAACGACCAGTCGTAATGCACGCATGGCTAGATCAAACTGAGGAGCCCCACCGAAGAAATCCCTGTCTAGAAGGGGACTGATCCAGGGATGGATGAGCATCAAGCCGAGCATTCCGATCAAATCATCGTCGGTCTTGATGCGTATGTCACCGAGGACGGGCGTAGTGGCATGATAAACATGAACAACCGAGTCCGACCCAGGTTTCGCTGTGATAGCGGAAGGGATGTCAGGGAGAAAACAAGTCCAGGAAGGTGGAGTCGACCAGTGATGATCGAAAGAGGGGGAAGGTCGTGCAGCCGCTGGTACAACTGGATGGCGAGCAAGGGGCCGGGCAAGGATGATTGCAAGGCGATGATCATCCTGTCCATCTCAGCGGTCTCGATCGGCTGCGGAACATGAGGGGGCTCGATGTGGTCGTAGACAGTGAGGTCGACAGGGAGGTAACTGTTGGCACTGCTACTCGAGTTCCCAGCCCGAGTCCAGGAGAGAAGTGTGACGTTATCCGACTGGGTCAAGATGTACTCCAGAAGACGACGGACTGCTCGCATGCCCTCGCCATATATGACCGGGAGTGAGACATCAAAGATACCGAACAGACAATAAGCGATATCTTCTACCCGTGTCGTCTCGCGACTCGAAGCCAAGTACAACTTCTCGCGCACCCTGGTCAGCCCTGGCTGAAGCGTTGCGAGGGCCTGGGTAGCAAAATTGGTTGCCTGTTCCATCTCGGAGAGGATTCCTTGTGATTGAACATGTCGAGATCAAGGTATGGCTTTCGATCTTCCGTATAAAATTGTACGACCTTCGACGCAACATACCCTTGGTATGTCCATCCACGAGTGTTCCAAATGCTTTTTCACACAAGGCCCTTTCTTTGCGATTTGGAGTGAACACCGAGGAGATGGAGGATCGTGAGCGCCGCACGACAATACTACTGAAACATGGCAACAGCAGATTCTTGTTGAACTCCCTTGTCACTATGGTTGACCCAGCACGTATCACTCCATGCCCACCGGAAGCGCTGAGACTGCACGAGCTTGCAAAAGTCGATGAGTTTGTTGTTCGCGGGGGATGCAGGGAGTCATAGAGATTAAAGTATTCTCGACCATTTGAAACGATGGCTCGTGTGGCTGCCACCTGTGTGAGAACATCACATATTCATAGAACTTCTCCACCTCCTGCTCGATCCGTACAGTCGAGTCGATCGGGGGTAATCATGGACGACCGCAACCGATTGAACATGGAGCACTCCTCGAAAGCTTCCTGTTGCATTGTCTTATCATAGAGACGACCAGTGGTGGTGTCGATGAGAACATGGGGAATGAGACGGGTGGTCTGTTCGACGACTTTTCGGATCAGTGGAGTCGTGTCGAGATAACAACGCCGCATGTCTATTGCCACGAAATCAGCTCGTCTGGGCGACATGGATAAGAATAACTTACCCCGAGCTTGTGGGTCAGGTGATTTCTCCATCCTCGACATCATCGTCTCGAATGCTTCAAATGCCTCCTTGTAACGCCCTAGGCTGCATGATACGGCATGTTTCCTTTTGTACCCTCGTAGTTCGATGGGTCGCGTTCAGTCATCTGATCGTGCAGTCAGCGTCGTCAACTCGGATTGCCGCGCGGATCAATACTATACCTGGGTGGCATTTATGAGTTCATCCTCCAACAATCCTACTCGCGCCTTGCAGCATTTCAGTATGATGGCGCTGATATTCGTTGGGTGAAGTGAGAGTGCCACGATTCGAGTAGGATCCGATGGCCGCATCGCATCGTGCATCTTTGCATCCGTTGCTGCATCACCCTCTTTTTTTCAGTTTTTCGCTACAACGTTGTCGAAATTCTGGAGAGATCTTCAGATGAGTCTCCGAGTGGAAAATGGGATTACTCACCGAGTCCCTGCTGCCCTCGCTCGTCGAGAGTGCTTGTCTCCTCTAATACCTCACTTTTCATCGTTCGGAAACATTCGACCGCCTCAATAAGGCGATCGTCACCTTCGAGAACATTACATACCGCCAGATGTACACGAAACACGGGAAGCTTGAACTGAATGAAACGATAATTATCATGTAATTCTCAAAGACCAGATCAACCATACCTTTTTTACGGTACCCAATGCCTCACTCGCTGAGCGACGAATGAGCACTATTCTCCATCCCGTCAGCACGCCTTCGGGAGGCGAGGGAGCGAGCAACAAGACGGTGGAGTAAGCTGAAAGAGCTTCGTCATGTTTCTTGGAAGTACGCCGGGCACCGGCTCCGCGACCGAGGACGTTTGCCATAGACCGTGACAGACACGGGATTGGATAAATTACATAGGGACCGCGCGGTGCGGTCCGCAATGAGGCCACGATCAGCCGCACGATGGCGATAACGGCAATCTGAAACCTCCCGGGCCTGTGACGCAATTGGTCCACGGTGCATGTGGCATAATTGAAGCGACACATACCCTCACGAAAACTTCGAGGAGCGATGTTGTGAAGGAATCGCCGCAGTCGAGATAGATCTTCTATGAACGCTTCGTATGTGATCGTGGGCTCGGTTTTCTCTAGCCTGGAACGTTTGATGGCGCCGGAGCTGTGGTTTCCAAGGAACAAGAGGAGAGATCGTTGATCGAGCACGCCTGTGGGAGTCGGGTTCAAGTTATAGCATATCGTCAGTGAGGAGAGCACGTTACTTTTGTGAGCTCTAATCAACTCTTGGTGTTCGGTCTGGGAGGGACTGGATCGAGAGCCAGAAGGTCACGATGAAGTTGCTCACGACGTCACACACGATGACGAATATTCTGAGGGTGTATTACCTGACCAGGCTTGGCGATTTGGTCGTGGATGTGCTCAGGATGGGGTCAATGACATCTGAGACTGTATTTTATTCAGAACACCGCCGCCGGGATGATAAAGGAAACCACGGACCAGAGGAACAATGTCACGGTGCAGGTCGTACGACCGACCTGTAGTAGTCAGAGAGAATATCACCGAATTCTTTGCCTGCGTTGCTGATGCATTCGAAGACGGTGTTGAGGCGCTGGGCAAGGCCAGCGAGTGGGAATGGCGAGACGGCATGTTACTGAAGCACGCTGGCAACAAGTACCGAACGATCGTCACCGTCACCGAGAGAATTTAGTTATAAGAACGGAGAATATATTCACCACAGAAATAAGTCGTGGTGTATCGCCTTTGGAAAGCTCGACAATGCCTCGTAGTGAGGGGAAGTATGCCGTCGCCGCAAGAACTCGTACAATTCAATATCTGAAGGGGGAAAGGTTAACACTCGAACGACCGACCGAAAAAGTCTTGCGAACACACCTTACATACCCTACTAGAACCTCCTTCAGTGTGCCGTGCCAGCGACGAAACGAAGGAAAAGATATCCAGTGCAGCAAACTGCGTTGAACTTCCGAATTCCGTCTCGGGCAGGTTCGGATTCGTCCGAGTCAGTCACACGGCGATTTCAAGCGTCTACTTGGATCTGATACTACCACTTACCACTTCTCCCCTCGATCGCGCCAACACTCGTATTCCAAACAATGGCCGCAAACTCTGTCGACTTCAACACTCGCGATCTCGATCTCGATCTCGATCTCGACAATTTAGCCGAGTCGCCGGTCCCTGCCCGTGTCACGGTCACGTCCGAGTCAGACTCAGACATGTCATGGACAGCCGAGCTGCAAAACGAGCTCGGCTGGGACAATTCAAGTGCTATGATTTTAGCTCATCCCTACTGGCAGGCTGTAATGCAGGGCCACAGTGGGGTGTAGGTTACAATTAGCAATTACTACTATGGTGTACAGCATCACTCACCAAGATTAATCAGTGGCGCTACTCAGGCTCAGGCTAGTAGCAGGGACTCGGAATCTCAAGTTTTCCACTCTGCCTTAGTCAATACTCTGCAAATAAGAGCCTCTGATCCAGAGTCAAGTGGATGGGATGACATGGATGTAGAAGGTGCCAGTGGGCCTGCCAGTGGGAGCACAAGCCTGAGAGAGTCTGAGTCTGGGTTGATGCCACCATGGCAGCAACCTCAGGCTCAGGCTTCACACCAGGCTCAGATGGGTGGTGGTGGAGGTGCCAGTGTCAGTGGCAATAACATAGGTAAGTAAAAGTTCATCATGATCAATATGATGAAAATGTTGATCAGAATTATGGGCAGTCACATCACAGTCACAGTAGGTGCTCATTTTGCTGAAATAACTTAATTTACTTATCATATGATAGTCTGGACACCTTGATAAGTAGCCTGAACAATGCTTCAGGCAACTTTTTCCTCCACTGGGATTATTCTCAGGGCAGTCAGGGCAGGAGTGGGTATAGTTCACTAACAGGTTGGGATGGAGGAGTCCCAGACAGTGGGAATAGATCTTGTAAGTTTTTATTTTATTTTCCTGAGCCACAGTAATTCAAGTTATGGTGGTCTCATAGCAGCTGCCACTGGACATTTGGAGGCACAAACTCAGGACAGCCAGCCTGAACCTGAGAGTAGCAGTGGATATACTAGCTCACTACCAGTGGCAGGTTGGGATGGAGGAGCCCCAGGCAGTGGGAATAGATCTTGTAAGTTTTTATTTTATCTTACTGAGCCACAGTAATTCAAGTTATGGTGATCTTGGCATAGCAGCTGCCACTGGACATTTGGAGGCACAAACTCAGGACAGCCAGCCTGAGAGTAGCAGTGGATATACTAGCTCACTGGCAGGTTGGGATGGAGGAGCCCCAGGCAGTGGGAATAGATCTTGTAAGTTTTTATTTTATCTTACTGAGCCACAGTAATTCAAGTCATGGTGATCTTGGCATAGCAGCTGCCACTGGACATTTGGAGGCACAAACTCAGGACAGCCAGCCTGAGAGTAGCAGTGGATATACTAGCTCACTGGCAGGTTGGGATGGAAGAGTCCCAGGCAGTGGGAATAGATCTTGTAAGTTTTTAAATCATATTACTTTTAATTCAATGGAGCCACAGTTAATTATGATGGTTTTGTAGCAGCCTTCACTGGCAATTTGGAACCCCAAATACTGCCAGTGGTACCTGAGCAGCAGTCCAGTCCTCATTTCTGTGGACAATCTCGTAAGTTTTCAATTTTATATCACTTTTTACATTTATAATTGATTTTTTGAACTTACAGCTTTGTTCATTAATGCCTTGAACTCTGCACAGGCAACCAACTGGGTTGTCTTATTCAGACGTGCTGCAGAGAGTCTCTGTATCAGGCTTCGTGAGAGAAGGTTAAAGATAACTGCACCACTTAAGGAGGAGTTAATAGTGGAGATTTTGTCGAGACTTATCCATGAGTATTTCTCAAACTCATTGGAACATGGTAAGTCCTCTGCTTGTAGTTCTAGATTTCATTACTTATTACTTGATGTTAGTTCAAGTAACCCTTGCTTCATCTAGAACTGTGTTTACTCACATGTCTGATTCCAACTTCAAGTCTCGTCTTATCAGGGAGTTGAGGGAGGTGACCAATAGGTTTGCTGAATATGTCTGGGGTCAAGCTCTAGGTTCAGTCAAATATCCTGTCCAAGCCAATGGTCAAATTTTTGAGCTTCTGTCCATCCACAAAAGCATCAACCTAAACCAGTTAGAGCGGTGGACTGGATACTCACAGGAGTATGGATATGGTGCCTTTCACCAGATGGTTCAACTTGGAGGCACTGCCAGTGATGTACAGGTAAGTACTAGTAAAACACTTATTCTATGTGAAACTTCAGGTGGCTTACTCAGGTCTAAATTTCTAGGGACCTTTTGGCCATGAAGCCTTTCACCAGGTCTTCAAAGTAGCTGCTTACAAGACTACTCATTTATGGTGTTTTCATTTTGTGGATGAGTTTGGAGCTCCTATATCTAGGATGTCCATTGAAACAGGAGCAACCATTTGTGGTTGGGTAAGTTATCTACCATTGTCATTATATTTTACTGAGCTTGCTAATTTGGAATGGAAGCTCATAGCTGCCCTTACAGTATATAAAGTGAAAAACATCTCATTTGGAGAAAGCTGTAGTGGTTCAAGACGCAAGGAGGTGGAACAGATAATCAAGAATGTCCATGAATTTTTCAGAGACATTGTACTTGAAGTAGGGCCCTCAAGTATCCCTGTGGATCAGAGAAAGATTTGGCACCAGAAACTCACTCAGTTTCTTACTGCCTGATGAAGTGGTTTTAACTTTCAACTTTTATTGTAAAGTACTCAAGGTTCTACCAACTACTAGATGATATTGTCTGTTTTACACTTACATGTACATTATTCCAAAGATGAATGATGTCCATCACCTAGATGATACTGTCTGTTTTACACTTACATGTACATTATTCCAAAGATGAATGATGTCCATCACCTAGATGATACTGTCTGTTTTACACTTACATGTACATTATTCTAAAGATGAATGATGTCCATCACCTAGATGATATTGTCTATTTTACACTTACATGTAGTACATTATTTTAAAGATGAATGATATCCATCACCTAGATGATATTGTCTATTTTACACTTACATGTAGTACATTATTCCACAGATGAATGATGTCCATCACCTAGATGATACTGTCAGTTTTACACTTACATGTACACTATTCCAAAAATGATTGATGTCAATCACCATTGATCATCAATTCAGCTTCTCCTGGAGAATACCCCAGCTGGTATAAAGGATATAGATTGAAAATAAAGACATACCAACATTGATTCCAATGTATACGGGCATGTAGTATATCCCCAATCATCTCCGTCCTTGAGTGATGTAGGACACGACATCACATCACCTCGTCCACATGAACAATCTCGAGTACCTTGACGGTCTCAGCCTCCCCAGCGCGGCAGAAACGCTCGATCGTGCCCGGGTTAACGTCGAGCCCGCGCGCCTCGTGAAGGTGGATGATATCGAGACGCGCGCGGTGACGGTGGCGGATTCCCAGAGGCCTGCGTGCACGGGGAGTCGAGGGGGAGATGGTGGCAAGTCCCATCTGCAATGGAGGGAAGGAACGGGAGGGAACGTCGTCATCCAGGCGAAAATATCAAAAGATTGATATGCTTACGCCAGGTCGATCCTACGCGTCGGAGCGATCAGCTCAGCCAAGGTTTCGCAGCGAAATACTAACTTGGTCGATTCACGCCCATTGCTCGACGTTGGCCAGCGCACGTAACACGACCGCTGCACTCTTGCACTTCCCGAGCTTCCACGGATCAACTGTGTTTCGCGTATAGTTGTCGCCGCGGTGCGGTACGGCAGGCGCTTTGGGGGCGTTCTGGCCAATCAAGTGATGTCGACCAGTGAAGAAGAGGCATACGGCGTGCCTGGTGCCTTCTACCTTTTAGGAGGAGAGAAGATCTACGCGGACCAAAGAAAAATAATTTGATTACCTTCAATGCGGGATTGGCGGTGTTCAGGATGACCACTGAACCCATTCCATTCCATCAGGGTCGATGGGGGGTTTCGGTGGGGATCAGCGGCTCGTCCTGGGTAAATAGGTTAGCGGATTCGGAGGACATGGTGAGGCAGTGACTGACACATCTGGTGGGGGTCAGCAAAGTCTTTGAGAAACATCAGTCGTTTGTCAGACGCGCAGGTCGTGCTTAAGTTCGACCAAGCGCCACTATCACCGTCTACTGATTAGTGTGTACCTGTCAAAGAAGGCGAAAGCAAACTGCTCACCACTGTAGGCCCTAGTCCAGACACTAATCCTACTAGGCTAGCCGCACCTTCTGTGGCATGAAAATAAGATCTGTCGACTACTTGATGTGTATGCGTGTCTGAGATAGCTGTGTCGCATCCGGAGCTTACTGCGATGGATAGAAGAGGAGCAAAGATTAAGAAAATATAAGCCACGTTAGCCACGGCTCGAGTGTACGATGCTAAGGACACACTGGCAAGCTACCTTTGTATGAGGGTCCGTATCGGACAAAATTATTGACTTGTATCTTGGGTTTGACTTGCCAGTGAGACGTCACCTTGATTTGAGCTTGGTAAGCACACCTTCATGCGTATTAGTAATCACGAGCCCGCCGCCTTCCGAGTCCTGCCCCTCCTGCATGTTCAAATAAATGCGCGCGTTCCCTGATCCACGTGAACGCACGCTGCTAAGCCTTAGCAAGCACGGAAAGCACCATCACAATTGAGCAGATTCTTCAGCTTGACGGTGCCGTTTGAGAGGGCTGCGAGGACGAGGGCGCGATTGGAGAGGGATTTAGAACCCGGTGTGGTGAGGGTGATGTGCGGAACGCCTGCCTTGTCGTTCGAGACGGGCGCGGGGCTGACGATAGGCGGGGAAGGGAGGAGTTGGGGGTGCAACGGTCCCTTTTCTGCCGCGCCTGGGAACTCCCTGAGAGGTGCTGGGAGCGATGGCTTGAGATAAGCGGTTGGGGTACCACTGATGACGGTGACGCCTTCTGAGAGGACGAGTTTGATTTCGTCGTCGGGTATGCCAGTTGCTCTAAGTTCGTGGGTCTTTCCAATGCGAGACAAGAGAACGACTTTTTTGACCTTGGAAGTGGTATTCTTTTTCTCGATGGCCATGCGATCGAGAAGGCCGTCGATGGTCATTGGAGGCGCGGATGCTGCACGTGCGAGTGCCTGTGCGCGAAGGATGAGGGGATGCAAGAAGGATGTGGGGGGCATAGGACTCGATGCAGCGACGGAGTCTTCCGACGCCGACCTGACCGAAGCCAGTTTCTCTTCCGCGACCGCGTGCGATCTCTGCTTCGAGGACCATGCCGATGGCGACACACTCGCCGTGGAGGAGGTAGGGAGTGAGGAAAACCTCGATGGCATGACCGATGGTGTGACCAAAGTTGACGACGTTGCGGAGGTGAGCTTCCTTTGGATCGTATGAGACGATGGTAGCCTTTGTGTTTGCGGAGGAGATGATGAGGGTGAGGAGAGGATGGGAGGCAAGATCGTCGAGGGACTGAGCGTGTATGTCGCCCAGAGAGTCGAGGAGGGTTGCGGAGGATGATTCGAGGAGGGCAAACGCGTCTTCGTCCCATATGGCAGCTGTCTGTGTGGCGATGAGGGAGGGCGGTGTAATCAGTGCGGGAGAGACGGACCTTTATAATTTCAGCGAGGCCGTTTGCGAGCTCGCGCTTTGGGAGGGAAGCGAGGAAGGCGACGTCGATGAAGACGTACTCTGGCTGCCAGAACGCGCCGACGAGGTTCTTTCCGAGGGGTGTGTCGATGGCTGTCTTTCCACCGATGGCCGAGTCGACCATGGCGAGGAGGGAGGTGGGGATCTGTACGACTGGGACGCCGCGCATGCTGGGGGGAGAGTCAGCAAGGAGAGAGAGAGAGGGGATCCGAATACGCACAAGGTAGCTGCGACGAAGCCGACGAGGTCGCCTATGACGCCTCCTCCGAGAGCGATGAGGACGGTACTACGAGTGCACTTTTGTGAGAGTAAAAAGTCTTCTATGGCAGCCTTTCCTGAGCGAGACTTTGTTGTCTCGCCTGGTGGGATGACATGGGTGATGAATCGGGGTGCTGATGCGAACGCGCGCTTGAATGCGTCGAGGTACAACGGAGCGATGTTGGTATCGGTGACGAGCACATACGTCGCAGCTGGCAGCGATGAGAGCAGGGTCTGTGCGATGTGATCATGCAAGTGAAATCCACAGTGAATCGACTCTCTGCCGAGGATGGAGATCTTGCTAACGGACATCTTTTGAGTTCCCTACTACTCTGATTCCTTGTCATATATATATAACCGAATCTCGGGTTCAATCTGATCCGGATTCAAATATATATATAGAGATGACCAAATGTGAGAATCTCAAATTATTGACCATGTTTGCTCGACGCCTCGCTCAGCGTGCTCGCTTCGTGCGTGTTCTCTCGACGTCGCAACCCACCCAAAATCGTTGGCGTGGATTTCTACAGATCGTCGGTCGCACTACGCTCGTCTCCGTCGTCGCAGGTCAGTTTCTTTCTTTTGTTTCGTACACTCGCTCTCATTATCTCTCCCAGCTACCGGCACGCTCTTTTACGTCTCCCACAAGGAACGAAATCCTGGTCCACAACTTCCATTTGACCCCGAGAAAAAAACTCTCGTCGTCCTCGGCAGCGGTTGGGGTGCGACAAGCCTTCTTAAACATCTCGACACTCAAAATTACAACACAGTTCGCATTCACATCCTCTCTTATCCTTCTTTTTCTCACCGCGCGCTTAGATCGTTATCAGTCCAAAGAACTTTTTCCTCTTCACTCCTCTCCTCCCATCCGTCGCAGTGGGTACACTCGGCGCTCGTTCTATTCTACACCGTACGTCTCGTTCCCTTCACATCTATTCCAACTCACATCTCGTACAGCCACTCGCTTTCTCACTCGTCACAAGGCTAGAGAAGTCTCCGTCATCGAGGCAGAAGCAACAGACGTCGACGTATGTCCTCTCATTTTGTCTCTCAGCTCTCCCAGCCTGTCAACCAGACCGTCACCTTCACAGATTCATCCCCCCTCCGTCCCCTCGAGCCCACTAGCACGATCCACTATGGCTATCTCGTATATGCTGTCGGCGCAGTAACACAGACATTCAACATTCCCGGCGTAAAGGATATGCACCTTGCCCGCATATACTCTTTCACTCACACAATCTCAGATGCAAGACGCTTCTTGGACTGCGTCGA
Organism: Leccinum rimulosum; assembly: GCA_038091395.1. Lineage (NCBI taxonomy): Eukaryota > Fungi > Basidiomycota > Agaricomycetes > Boletales > Boletaceae > Leccinum > Leccinum rimulosum. The sequence goes on along the minus strand of JBBPOJ010001241.1, from coordinate 2,877 downwards.
GACGGCAGCATTCCCTGACACTTCAGAGGAAGAAAAACGCCGCTTGTAGCACATGGTCGTCGTCGATGGTGGGCCTGCCGGTATCGAAGTCGCAGATGAACCGCACGACTTTCTCGAGGTAAGTCATCTCCTTCTTCAGGTCATCATCCTTGCTCACCTAGAACAGGAAGACCTCAAGAACTGGTATCCCGTTAGCGATCCTGGGCCGTCCCAGTGCGGTGAGTGTCCACTGTCGATCGGGGTGACATAAATCCAAGGCAGCCGCGTGCACATGCCCAATTGAATAAGGAGCGGCACGTATATTCCATCGTGTTCTCGGCGTGATTAATTAGCACAAATTGTCGAATATGTCGTTATGAAAGACTGGAAGGAGAGTCCTATGTCGTCTTTGGTTTGGCTGAAGTATGCGTTGTCGTAGACCTCTCAGCAATGCAATTCTGAAAATTTAGGCTCCCATCCGACCCCGTGCTCGAAACGAGCGCACTGCGTGCGGCTGGCAGCGTTCCGCACATGGTAGACGTCGTGTAAAAGTACAACTAAAGTGGTGTAAAGTGAGTGCAAAATGGGCGTTAAATAGCGGGCAAAGAGTGTAAAGTGACGCAGGGAAAGTTACTATAAAGGGATTCCCTGATTGGCTGAGGAAATGGTAGTAAACTTTTCTCCTGGCCGTTACTTAACGGCGACCCCCCGGCCTCACAACACGCCGTCCAGCGTCCAGCGTGAAGAACATCCGCAAACTTTTTTCGATTATCAACTTTGACTTTGTTCGCTGCGGGGGTTTTCAACTTACACCCGGTTTTCTTTCTGGTTCCCGGTTTTCCCACTGTCATCGACTCTACCACTGGTAACGCGGTAACGACTCCCTGCCAGTGCCAGTGAAGGCGTCGCAATACTGGTGATATTCATTGTAAGTATCCATCTCCATTCACAAAAACAGGTAGCAAATCGTAGGGATCCTGAAATCACATTGTCTAGGACCTAGAATCTGCTCATAAACAGTACTGAGATCTGATCTGCCGTGCGTACCAAAGCTTCTCTCATGCCGTGGTTTTTCATCTGACCCGTATTGTTAGCGGACAACGACAACAATGGATTCGGCACAAGAAACTCTCATCGCCATCGCGTCGGCCTCGCAAAGACTCATCGACGCCCTGGTCCTGCGCGCACGCGATAGGAACGACAGGAATTTTGATCTGTCACATAAGCAATTGGCAGGAGACCTACATAGGATCGTCGCCGCGTCCCAGACCTTGCTCAGAGAAACACTTGAGCATCCCTCTTCGGCAGACCCTGCTGTCGACGATCGCCTGGAGATATGGCTATCCAGCAGTGAACCCGAGACATGCTTAGACACGTTGCGAGGAATGGAAGCATTGGTCAAGTCAAATTCAAGTGTCGTCTCATCGACGTCGCGCAATATTTTTCACTCGGCACCCGTCAAAGATAAACTCAAGCAGGTTATTCGAGTTTTTGAGAAAAACAGAGTTTACTTCTATTTCTTGTTGAACACGAACGTCTGGTGCGAGTTTTGAAATACTTTAGGGATTCATCTGGACTCATTGGTCCTAATTGGTATTCACAGGGACCGCGAAACTGCTACAATGGGTCAGTCAAGAGGGCATTCGATTAACACCCAAAGTATCAGACAAGACCACGGCGATCGGAACACAAATTCCGTCGGACAATCCTGGAAAAAGAAGATGTCGTCGGAAATGGATCGTGCGTTCGCCATTATACTCTAAGTACATACTGTGTGATTGACCAGGTCATCGTGAGCAGGGACATGGTTGAAGGAAATATTGGAATGGTTTGATGCGTGGGACTGCATAGAAAAGCACGAGGACACACTAGAATTGCGACAACCGGACACATGCACCTGGCTACCCGACACCGATGAATATAAAACATGGAGGTATGCGAACGATGCATTTTTGTGGTTGCATGGGAAACGTATGAATCTCATCATACCATACTCTTCTTTGGGCTAACGTTTGCGTGGCGTTAGCCGGGTCTGGGAAATCAGTCTTAGCGTATGTTTTCATCATATTTATTCAGAACCGGTATTCATTCTGGGGACAGCGCCTCTCTAATCAATCATATCCAAAATACGATGAACGAAGGCGAACATCTCGTGTTCTTCTATTGCGATTTCCGCAGTGAACGCTCCACTGTCGCTGCTGAAGTCATGCGTTCACTCCTCTCTCAGCTGTTGCAGGGACTTGATGATCTTGGGGTTGATCCAGGAGACACTCTGGATGTTCTGGCTAAAGAAAAGAGACAAAAGCATACAATACTCGGTAAATCCAAACGACTCGCCGCCCTAGTATCACGTGTCGCGAAACAATATCCACGCCCACCCCTTGTTGTCGTGGATGCACTGGACGAGTGCAAAATTGAAGACATCGAGAACCTTTTGGGCTCTCTGTTGGATTTGAATGATGGTGGGGTGCGGCTGCTCGTAATCAGCCGACCCCTTCAGGTGATCAAATCTAGGTTTTCTGGGCTACCGGGGCTTTCCTTGGAACAGATGTCGACAGAGGTGTATGCGGACATCAGACTGCATGTTAGGAGGGAGGTTGATTCCCATAGCAGGCTTAGGGATGCAGGGGCTACATTGAAGGAAGAGATTATTCGGACATTGTGTCGCAAAGCTGATGGAATGTGGGAACTCAAATGATCTTTCAGATCATGTGGCTCATTTTGTTTGTTGTCCAGGTTCCGTTGGATCGAATGCCAACTGAACACTCTCAAAAGATGTTTCACCACCTCGGAAATCCGGGAGGTGCTCGACAGCCTACCAGTCGGATTGGACGCAACGTATCAACGGATTCTTCTCGCGGTCAGCAAAGAAGAACGGGGAGGTGTAATCGCAAAGCG
>JBBPOJ010001240.1:0-15334 GCA_038091395.1 Leccinum rimulosum | reverse complement strand
GCTGGTTCGTCGCAGTGCGGTTGGATTTCCTCCGTCAAAGCGGATGTGCCGACCTCATCTAGAAAACGCGGACTCGGACTGCCCCTGTTCGACGGTGACCAATCTGTTGGCGTTCCTTGCCGTTGTAAGGATGCACGCGACAGTGTGCGACACGGTGACGTATGACGTTCTGAGGGCCCGTCTTGGCGAGGTTGGGGTTGGCCCACGGTGTCCGGCAGCGATTCGTTGGGTGGATGACTGGGATTTGTCTCTGTATAGTCACAGTAAGTTTATGGACCCGGCTACGTGTATAAGGAAATACATACGAGCAGATCTTTCCTCCACAGTTGGCTTGATCGCGGATTTCCATGAATTAAGCTCGATAACCTGGCTTTCCAACTCAACACATGACCTTTGTTAGAATAAGTAAACTGACATACCCGCCAGCGTTTAGCATAAGCGCGTTTGAAGTCCTGGGATCGTTCAGGCTTGGGCTTTGCAACATCTTCTGCAACTTTCGTGGTCTTGTGATGGGAAACGGAAGCACCATTTACCAGAGGAGGCGGGGCTGGGGGAGCTAGGGGAGCTGATGGCACTTTTGTATTCTGAGCCAGTTTCTGTTGCTTGCGAATTTTCAACACGTTTCTGTTTAATGGTGTTAAACCAGGATGGCGAATGTATTTACAAACTTACCCACCCCCGCCGTCCTCACGCAGACCCAGAATCCACTCCTTTATGTTCTTGTTTGATTCGAGATCACGAGGGTCCCCGAACAAGTGTGCGCCGATGCCTATCAGAGAGACACAGTCGACTTCAAGAGATATGTGGGATACGGGTGTATGTCCGGGTGCCTTTGGACCAAGAGGGCGTGGAGAAAATATTGGGCGATAGCTGGAGATGAAAACGAGGGAATAGCGAGAGTCAAAGATGTTGCGACCATGTTTACTGTTACAAGGATTGAGAATGTAAATGCAGGGATGTTGGGAAATTGACCGACTTCTTGTACGCATCTGCGGCATCTTTTGAGAAGCGGACGGACATTTGATAATCCTTGTCTGATATCCATGCCCAAACATAACTGTCTGCATGATAAGTGAGAAACTAGGGGGGATTCAGGATTGGTGGTAGTTCGAACAAGGAGGAAGCTTACGTTTGTGAGTTGTGCTCTCTTTTTTCCCTTTGGTAGTGGTGTGTTGTAGAGCTGTACTCCGTATGTCTCTGCGACGTCGATCAAATAGTCGCGTATCCACGGACTCGACATCGACTCGGACATGGCTGATGGACTCTAACATACGTCACGTTACACGTTATGTCACGCGTCTTCCTTGGAATGTTGAGACAAGTTCAAACGTCACGTTTAACAACATTGTTCAATGCCTTTGCTAAGGAAACCACCACCAGCCGAACATGTCCGAAGATTTGCCAACAGCGACGACGATGACATCACAAATTCTCTGGAACACCAACAGGTACAGCCGAGACCACCCAGGTCAACCATTGGAGACCATCATGACTGGCGAGACCCTCGATCTTGACGACCCATCATCATCAGCACACGACCATGATCCATTCATCGACCCGAACTCGAGACCCACCTCACTCTATACCGACCATTCTGATACGCGACCTCTTTCCCAGTACAGCCAACAGTCCAACCGATCGCTCCCACAGCCGCCAGCGAGCGTCCCCGCTTACGTTGTTGGTCATCCTTTCACCTCGGCACCGAGAGTGTACAGTGCGAATGGTATCTCGACGACGTACAGTGGTTCCCTTGATCACTTCCAGCACGACGCGGAGACGGCGTTTGCTTTGGGCGTAGATCCCCGTCACTCCTACCATCCTCCACGGTCGCGTTCCCCAACCCCTTTCGGTGACGAGGAAGACTATAGACTCGACGAGAACAACGTCGCACACTACTCTCGCTATTCCCAATCCCACGAATCCAGTCATCTTTCCGAAAAATATGAACATGATGACGACATATCCCAGTACGCTGACGTTCCAGGTGACGATGACGATGACGATATGACAGAGGGTCAGAAGACGCCTTCCCTCTCCCTATCCATGGATTCTGAGGCTCTACCCGAAACCATGCATTTTGGGCCTGCCCCCATTGGCCGCGTCCGGCGCAGACTAAAAAAGAAACGCGTTCAGCTCACCAACGGGAACTTAGTCATCGACCTCACTCTCCCACCCAAGCTTGTGATGCCCTACCGCGGAGAACCAGAGATGACGAAAACAAGGTATACTGCCGTCACCTGTGACCCGGACGACTTCGAGAAAGAAAAGTTCTTCCTTCGTCAAAACGAGAACGGGCGTACTACAGAGCTATTTATTGTTATTACTATGTATAATGTGCGTCCCATATGCAAATCCTTCATTTCACGAGGTCTTGTTTTGCCGGACTATGTATGGTGTAATGCGGAACATCGCGCATCTTTGTTCTCGTAAAAACTCACAAACTTCGGGACCAGAGCATGGAAGAAGGTTGATCTTTTCTTATCACAAGGTTCTTCCATCCATTACGGTTGATATATTGCAGGTCGTGGTCTGCGTCGTCGCAGATGGACGAAGGAAGATCCATCCTCGCGTCCTTGACTGTCTAACCCTCCTCGGTGTTTACCAACCTGGGGACCACATGAAAAATGCTGTAAACAACAAAGAGTTCACCGCCCATCTATTCGAATTTACGACCTCCTTTGCCTTGGGATCCGAATATCCAGTTCAAGTATCCAGACAAAGGCATCGTACCTACCCAAATCATCTTTTGCATGAAGGAAAGGAATCAGAAGAAAATCAACAGCCATCGATGGTTTTTCAATGCATTTGCGCCAATGTTACAGGTGGGCAGATGAAGACGTGTGCAGGACTACATTAACCTGCCTGCCGCAGCCAAACGTGTGCATATTGTTGGATGTTGGAACTCGCCTCCGTCCCATGGAATCGAGCATACCTTCAAGTTGTCTGACTGAGGCTTCAGCAGTCCGTGGTACACGTGTCCCATCTCGTGGAAGAACGTCGTGACGCATCAGCGCTGGTCTCTCCGGCGTCGGCTTCGCCAAGTTCGCCACCATGGCCGTCACAGCGCAGGGTAGTGTCGCTTCCCATTGGCGAGCTCGAAGCCTGGCAAGAGACGGTCTAGAGACCCCACACAGGGGCATGCTAGTATTTTCCATCTAGATATGAATTTCGAACATGAGAGTGCGTTGCAGGCATCGACAACGCCTTCTTGTCAACCTCCACGACCAACTCCCCATTATCATTGTACACCCCCTCCTCCTCGCGCAACACGTCAATGATCACCTTGGTGGAGTCGAGGATTGCGGTCGTGCCAGTGTATACAGGTCTGTTTCATCCTCGTTGTCCGGGGAATGTACGCTGTGATGTCCTTTTCCGATCAGACCGTATCACGTCAGCGAGCACCTCTCGCCATCTCACAGCCATGATGCGGAAGATTTGATGGTTCCCGCAAGTTCATGGACAACGGTCGCTGTGGAATGAAGTTAAAATGACATGTGAGGTTATTCGTTTTCTAGTTATATGTACTCGACTTAACCCTATCAAGCCCTAAGCTCCTTTTTCTCTTCACAGCGGTCCAACTCAACCTCCTTGGCCGCAGTCGTTACATCATTTGTCCGTTCTTCCGATCATACCGAACGTGTGCGTAACAACACACCGCATCGCCTCATAACTGAGGTCCTCGCCAGGGAAATGGTGGATAAAGCGGACTTGGAGGAAATCTAGCCTTCCTGCCTTCTTGGTGAGAGCGGTGATGGAAACGAAGGCGATGAGATATTCGATGCGATTCCTGAAGGGACGGAGCTGGCGTTCCTCACGCTTTCATGGTGAGTCTTGCATATAGGCTGGCCCAGAGGACGCGGCTGCGAGAGTGTCGAGAATTTATTTGACAAGTGCATTATACCTTTTACGTCCATACATTCTAGATATAGGGTATCATGAGATACTTACTTACGATTTGCTTACCAAATTTGTTTCGCGTGCTGAAATCTTCCATTTTAGATCAATTTTAGATAGTATTTCATTGAAGGCCAACCTCTGCCTCTGAGCTACTTGTACTGTCACATTAAGTATCATCCCTCCTCCTCGAGGCCCTACCCATGTTCTTTCCGACGGCGGAGCTCTTTCGATACCTCGAGAGAATGCAGTCCCTGCTCGCGCGAACAGTCCCTCCCATAATCCCACCCGTTCTGCAAGGATACATGGGGATATTGCCATTCGCACCACCACCTCCGAAAACATCTTACGACGGGCTCGGTCGCACGACCGCAATCACAACTCAGTGCCACGACATTCCTCCTCCCCTACGACACCGCCCTCTGACATCAAGTCGCTGAGGGTGTCTGACTGCCTGGCGGCGTCGCGCGGTACGCTGAACGTCGATCTACAAGTACAACGCCCTGATCGAAGAAACACATCGGTATTTGTCTGGGCCGGATTTTCGCACACGCGCGACCGAGGTATTGATATATAGATTTGGTGCGCCGTGCGCGCACCTCTGTCGACACTACCGCCTCTGCCAACGTGCCAAACAATGCGCGCGAGGTGGGAGTGGCCGGTGAGGCGGCACCATCAGGGTCAGGAGAACCTGATAATACGGGAATGGGAGCTGGTTCCGAGAAGGAAGAGGTGAAGATCCCAATGGTTAGATTAGTCCCTGGTCTCGCGGGCCAGCTGGCGTTCAACGCGACGCCGAACAAATCAGTTTACGTGAGCCCATTCATTTTTTTTTTCCTTCTGTTTCCTTTCGCTGACTTGCTTTGATTTTCGTCAAATTGACTGTAGAAAATCATGGAAGTGAGAAAGGTGATCGTACTAGAAGTAACCGTGGGTCTTCCCAGTCCGATGGTTGCATTCTTGGCCTCTGACTTGACAGATAGAATCGTACTAGACACTATGGCGCTAGCGATGATATGGTGTGGTCTTGTGCATCTCTTTAAAGAGTCCCGTGGGCTTTGCCCATCGCCGCTGATCAATCTCCTCATTCGAGACGGCGAGGTTTACTGAGTCATGCTCCTCCTTCCCGATACTGATCATCGACTCCATTGGTTTCAGCCATCATGTTTTACGCTGTGAGATTCCAAAATTATCGGAAAATATTACGCCCTGATATCGTGTACAGTCAAGCATGTTTAACACCAATTGATGGCCATCGTATGCTTGTAACCACTCTCCATCTCCTTCCCCGATACCCCGTCGTAATTGATCGGTTTGCTCCAACGTGGTTTAGGTTAGCATTCAATGACGTGTCACAGTGGCTCCCAAGGTTATGTTCCCCAACTGGGGCTGAGGAAAACCTTATTTGAATTTCATGATAGGATCCAAGAAATTTTCTCATGATCGGGTAAGTCGAAATCCAAGACTAGTACTGTTTCGTCGTTCCGCACCTTTTCTTTCTAACTGACCGGCACACTCTCTCCCGGGTAGGTTGACCTTCCCACTCCTCTCCGTCGTCAGCCAGCGGCTGATCCTCAATCTCCGCCAATTCCGTTCACAACCGCTCACGACGCGAAAGATCAACGACGAAGTAGACAAGCAGATGGCCAACATGAGAAACCGGTTGTGGTCGGGCATTGGCGTAGAAACCGCACCGCTCAACGGCGGGGACCAGACGTGGATAGAGTCGATCGAGATAGGCAGATTGAGACGTAGTTCTGGTCCAGCGACAGCCGAACAATACGAGCCACCGCATGCGACCCCGCGAACGCAAGACAGGCATATTTCGCGAGGAATAGACACCTCCTACGTGATGTTGGGCGAGGACTGACTCGAAGTCTCTGTAAGCCTCACTGCTTACCAGTCACGTGTCTCGTCCTATATATACCCGATCCGCCCGTACGATAGATAGCAGCAGCCCTTGTACCCGTACGTCGTAGTCCCCCAACAGAGCGTGGTCCTGTTCTTTGTGCCCGCCCTTCTCAGTGTTTCCACCGTTGGCCACGGTTGGCTTCCAGTCTCTCACTTAGTAAAAGGGAACAATAGTTAAGTAATCCAAGTGCTTTGATTGCAAGTACTGCTCTCATGCAAGCTACGAGATGGAAACGGAAGCGAATGGGTAGCTTCTGCGGCAAGGGCTGGGCCAAGCCCAAAACAATGTTATGTTGTCCAACAGTTCGCAGAGACGGCAACAACATTACGATATTTGATTACCAAAGCTCAGGCGAGTGCCATGGAGATTACATAGAAAATATATCCAATTGTTTATATGGAGGCAATGCTGCTACGTACAACTGCAACGCATAGGCGATGACTCGGAAGCAGTGAAAATTTTCACCGCGCAGTTGGAAGAGGCGGGGGGTACTCCGGGTACAGCTACGTGACAAGGTGAGTAATGAAATGAGCGCATGACTTGCTGCTCGTGACCGTGAAATGGGTCTTGCCTGCTCTCCGCAACATGCCGCTCTACCGTATCTCCTGATACGGTTCAATCTGCGATCCACTCTTCCAAGGCATCGCTCGCCCGCCTCGAACGCGTTTCACTGGTAGACCAATCTTCATCTCAAGGCCATCTCGCGCATCGACAAAAATAGTAGCACGCTTGCAAATGGAGAGTTGGATGTTGCTGTTCGGCAACAGTTAGCTGTGGCATACAACGAGCAGTACCGAAGGAGTAGAGACGCTTGAAGAGGGAAGGTTTAAACTATGGACGAGTTAGCGCTATGGTTCAGGTCTCAGACGCGTTCTCCGACCGCTGATTCCGAGTCACATTGTCCTCGAGCACAGCATCAGCATCGAACACCTATGATGCGCATACTAGAATGCCGCCATTCTGGAGGTTTGATAGCTGGCGAGACACGTCAGAATGAGGAAACGACTTAATAGCGGAGACCCGATGACAATTGACTGGCGGGTATGACTTACTTAGAGCGGTGCTTCAAGTTGGCGAGGTGTTGGGGGTGACAACCAACAAGATCAACCATATTGCGACTCTTGCAGAATCGTTGCTGCCGCGTGGCAGCGAACGACGTGAGTTGTCATCAAAACTTGAACTTCAAAAGTTTGTCGAGGACAGCGGCGTTGACGCGCCTTGCTTGACGCTGCTCCAAGTTTGCGATCTGACATTCCATGCCAGTGCTTATGAGCATTCTTGGTACCTGCCAGCTTGCATGTTCTTTGTGGGTGATTTGGGGTACGTTCCTCAGGCTCGGGGAAAAGACTGGGATTCATTTGTTCGACTGGGGAACGTCGTCGAAGATGACGATGGATTGCTGAAGTTGTCCTACACGGCCAATGGAGAACATTGGCGTTGGCCCCGGTGGTGCCCCTGGGCATGATTTAGGATCGCGATTCTGTGACCCGACGTTGGGGACTCACCCTGTCCAGTACCCAGGCGATGTTGTCATCCGTAACGACATAGACTCTCGACCTCCGGTGCCGGAGTTTGTAGACGTATGAGAGGATATGTACAGTGTGATCGAGTCTCCCAGACAAGCCCCCAAGGATAATAATTTCATACTGGGAAGGGATATGAGCGGAGCGAACCAACGGATCAGTACAAGTAACCTTGTGCCCTTCCTTGCGTTCGATCTCTCCGAGCGCACTGATGCATTTCATGAGGTCCGTCGTGTCTTGGTCGGAATCTTGCTGGATGGATACTCCCTAAGCAGCTGAGAGATTGTCCGTCCTGTGCGAGCCTTGAACATACAGACCTTTGCGGAATAATACTCTCGGAAATCCTCGCGCAGGGAGTCAAGGTCACCCTTGATCAGATCCGGAATATATCTAATGTACCCGTTCGTTGGAGAGCGTCTAAACGAATGAAGAACTTCTCACCTATTTTCTAATCGTTCCCCATTTCCCCTCTCCCAAAGGAGATCGTACAGGCAGTTGGCACCCCCGTCAGCGCAGCACCTCCACGAGAAAGCTTCCCAGAGCGTCCTGAGTAGAGGCAGTGAGAAGGGTTGATTGACGATGATCGATGCCCGGCGAGTTTTGCCTTCGCGATCTGCTGTGAGCTAGAGGGTTGATAAATGGGGTTTCCCACTCTATGGTTGGGGCGTCGGCGACCATGACGTTCAATACGGCGGTCTTACGCACAGGCGCTGGGAGAGGAAAGCGAAATTACTCGGTACCTCGACACAGACTTGATCGGGATAACGGCCCGGCGAAAGTTGCATGGAAACGAGAAGCCCTGTGAATTTGACTCCACGCGCCTAAGTTAGACTATGACGCGGTCAACACCAGAGAATATGCTCTGAAAGACGAACGCCCGTACATGGACATGGATGTAATGCAGTAGTAAGTCCATTGGTCATACAGTCCCATGACCGCTGCTTCCTTGTACGTAAGTTCGCTTCCTTCAAGTTATGCAACTCATTCAGGATGTTTTCATAGCTTGTTCGCCTCGGCCTTTCCTCCTGCAAGGGACCTTCAAAAAGCTTTTTTCTGTAGTTAGGATAAAAGAGCGCTCAGACGAAACAATTCCACCCCGGGCCGTTCTAACCGCGCGCAATGGTCAACTTCATCATCCTCGCGGGCGGGTATGCTACCTACCTCCTATCTGTTCAACACCGACGACCACTCCTTGAACTATATTGACAAGTACTCATCGGGCCCCAACACGTCCTGGATTAATTCTCATCCCACCAACAAGAGCATCCTCTAGTACGTGTTTTCACGCGTAGTTCTCGCCCGTTGTTCAATCTGAATGCCTCTGCTAGCGGGTGCAATGAGCTACTACAAGGGAATGGAACCTTGCAATATTTCACCGTTGGACCTGGCGGTGCCCTCACTCTGGTGGATACGATCGACACTGGAGGAGCGTCACCCGCCTACTGCACTGGTTTGTCGACGGGTCAGGTCGGAGTCTCCAACGTACGTGTCTTTGCAATACTCACATATATATACCACTGAACCAACGTACAGTATGCTTCTGGTTCAGCACGTTACAGCGTACGACCACTTGCATTTCTCCGACAATTCGCGCCTCTGGACGTTCCCCGTCCCTACCACCGGTAACCAGGGTGCCGCAGAACCTCGCATGATCTACGAGTACGGTAGTGAGGTCTTCATTCCTGACAAGGTCAGCTAGCTCTCGAGTATTGGTTATATCTCACCCAGGTCCAGGGCAGCGACAAATTTTGGCGATTCGGCGGAGTCGATGGCGACCCCGGTAATTTTGTCGCCCACGGTTTCATTCCGCAACCCATCGGCAGCGGACCTCGACATATTCACATCAGGGGTACATACACATGCACAGTCCATCTCCTCCCTTTGCTGACCATGCTTTAGACAATATGCTGTACACCCTTCACGAGTTGGCGAGTACGCTGACGCTCCAGGAGGTCCCCTCGTACCCCAACGGCACTTCCCAGATCCTCTCAAACGTATCCATCATTCCCCCTGACCCACCCGCAGGCTCCATATTCGCCACAGCTGAGATTCTCATTCCCGAACCCAGCACGGAGTATCCTATCCCGTACATCTACGCGTCGAATCGCAACCTCAGCAACACTACTGATCCTCGTGGGGACACCATCGCGATCTTTGAGAACGTCGACAACCAACTCGTATTGCGCAAGCAGGTATACACAGGTCTCGATCAGGTTCGTGGGTCCGGCGAGCAGGCAGGTCTGGCGGTGAGTCATACATCGTTGCTGCCGGAGTTGCAGGCACAGCTGGCGTGAAGGTGTTCAAGAGGACAGAGGGAGGTGCCAACCTCGAGGAGGTTGCGGTGAACACCGTGATCCCAACGAGATCGACTTTTGTTTAGTTGAACCAACAGGTTCTAAGTTGAATTAGTGTCGGTATACATTCCACGAGTCAGTGTATATTAGAAAACCGGTTGAAGAATGCTATCTGCTCATCCTTGCTCAGTCCCATGTGCCCCCTCCGATGCGATGGGCAAATAGGCATCTCTTCGGCATTCATCGGCCTTGCTGGTCGTGCCAATATTGTCTAGCATACCTGGCACATCTTGCGGCAGCACTTTGCCAAGCCTATTCAGTCGGGTCAATAGAAGATTAGATATGTTAAATAGAGCGCAGACACACCATTCGCCATGTGGATAGACCAAGACGTTTGCGGCGTATCTGTGAGGCATAGTAGATGAGTTATAAAGCCCAACGTTGGTAATCATTGCACGGCGAGTCCGGCGCCGTCGTCAACAAGATGGATTCATACTCACTGATGCCCGCCCACATGCGCGTGCTCGGATCGGTCGCCCGTTGTTGTCGGCGTTTGTCCAGTTCATCGCGAATTGCACGGACGACTGCCCCGCCGATGTCACCGCATCTGCAGTCCCGTGCGCCGTGCGTGCATATGTAGAGATGGATATCGTCCGAGGGCGAGGTCTGCGTGTGCGCGCAGCGCTTCGCTGACGTCGTCCACGTTCGCGAGCGAGACCGCGTCGATTTCCAGTTTTCCGCGCGCGCTCGAAAACGCTGTCAGACGGTAGGATGTCTGTGCCTCTCTTTGTGCCTCCTCGAAGTGGGATTGTGGATGCAGGGGTGATTGCCAGGCAAAGTTGACGGCGCCGCCCCGGGGAGCGGTGGCGAGGAGGAGCTTGCGGTGGACGGGGGTGGTATACTTGGCGGGGGGTACGCGCTCGGTGGTTGGAGGGTGTGTATGAAGGCGTAGAGGCGGTGGGTGGGGACAGTTCCTGCGAGTTGCTGCTGGTCCGAGTCCAACGGGGGGGTCGGAGCTGGAGAAGGCTCGTTTGCCGACGATGGACTGGTGGCGTCTCGCTACGCTGGTGCTGACTCGCATGACGAGGCTAGCGGTGTCAGAAGAGGGTTTGCGGCTAGGATTAGTAGGTGAAAACATATCGTGGTAGTGGTTGTTCGGCTGCGAACACAATATTCTCTGTACGAGTCAACCCCACTGCGAGTTATGCTGGCTAACGAATGCTTTGCTTAGGAGATAGGTGCTCACTGGGTGGGGAAACGTGTCCGAATGTATACTCCGTTGGGCTCATAGGAAGGACTTTGGCACGAACTCCAAAACGGTAAAAAAAAATTGAGTTGACGGACAAAATGAAAAAGTGCTGAGAACTCACCGGGCCACTCGAAGACATGTACTGCAAACCAAGCGCCGCGACGTGGAAGATGTGGAAATTTCAGATCAGTGCGGGTGTGTTGGTAGTGGGAAAATTGTAAAGGCGTCGGATGTGGTATCACAGTGTTATTGAAATTTGAGAGTTTCGAAACTTCGCGTTTGTGTGTAGTCCATGGAGAAACACTGCGGAATGCTCGTAGCAAGGCAGGGGCAGAAGCTGCCATCGCGGAGATGAAACAGGAAGGTCTTGGTCTGCCAGTGAGGCAACGGCGAGGTTATCTAGCTCGAGCTAGACTTGGCTGATCCACGGAACGCGAAAAAGGCAGCCCAGGAGTTTATGAACAAGGAGAAACGCTTGGACGTCCTTGGTAAGCCATCGTACGTCTGTTTGGAACCATAGACTGCTGAGTTGCACTCATTGTTCATGTTCAATTCACAACGCTGCACTGTTGTCTAATCTTCTCGAAGGACACGGATTGACTCCTGATGGTAAGTCGCCCAACCACTGGCTTCTATTCGGTCGGTTGATCGCTTTGAAGGCGTGGATATATTTTTCCTCGTCAAGTACGCAGAGGATGTCCCTACAGTTGCTCGAGCCGTGCACTCACGACAAACTACAGCGTAATAAGTCCATTTGTTTTGACCTGGGATTTGATGCCCGTCTTAAACCAGACGGCGGCTCAACCAAATCCCGATGTCCGCATCGTGGTGGTGTGTCACAAAGTTCTTGGCATAGTGTTACTCTTGATGATGACTCAGTCTTCCAGGTTGGTTCGGAAGGATACAAGTTGGTTTCTGGAAAGCCTCGTTTCCGCAACCTCGATGACTTCAACAGTGAATTCAAGATCGCCATCTCGTCGCAATTCACGCGCGATGGTGAGTCATACAGAGTTCTTGTATGTCGACCATCATTGATTCACGTCTTGCTTTCGAAGCATACTCGAAACTCGCCAATATTCTCTACGCGGCCTTCAAAGCAAGAACGACAGCCATGACATTCCGAAACGATTGACGAGCCTGGTCCATCATGAATAGCTGACCTAATATTGTTCCATATAGCTGGTCTAATGGATGGACGGTAGTGCTTTCTTCCTGGGGCAAAAGTGTCTCCAGCCGCTTATGTGGACTAAGTCCCGTGGTCGCAAAACCCTTGATGAACTTGCATGTACTAGTCGACGCCCATTGAAAAAGGTGTTGGGAATGAAGAACAAGGAGTCGGCACCACTCTTGGTTAGGCCAATATATCTCAAGCTCCTCCGTATACTGAAGCAGATCATGGCGAATGAACTTTTCAATGTCACCATCGACCACATCCTGGGTGACATTGCTCATTTGTTTGTGGACCAAATGAGCGCCGGACGAAAGTGCACGGAGGATGTCGCTCTCCGGACGAGCAGTGATGAGGAAGCGTATGTGGGATGGAAAAGAGTGCTCGTTCTTCTTGGACGACTGCCCAGAGGGCCGATTTGTACTGGGCGTCATGATCGCATAGGTCGCGTGCGATAGTGCTGAACAGATTTTTGGGGTTCCTTGTTGCAACGTCGGCGGCGGAGAAGCAATACGAAGACCCTAACCGCTTCTGCCCATCGTACAATGCAGCGATCGAGTGAGCAACCGCAGACTTCCCCGATCAAGCAACCCCAGTCAGAAGGCAAACCCGTGGAGCTTCGTCGTCTGCATTATTGAGAACTTCACAAATGTCATGCAGGAGGGCCTCGCATGTCCCTGGAAGGCATCTCTTCTCCTGCGCATACCGAGCCCCGAACGCATATGGCATGTCGTCGAGGACGAAGGACTCAGCTGTGTTCCACTTCAGTGAACATCTGATCGCAGCGAAGACTCAACCGACCTACCGGCAGGTTCTATCACATTCATCATGCGAACCATCATGACGCCAGTCTGCACGGTAACCCTTTCCACGAATCCTGATTTGAGTTTTTGAAAGTTTTTCTCGTAATCGTCGATCTTCGAATCGATGTCAGAGAGCGTATATTTTGCTGTTCGAATCCCTGCGCAGGAAAATCAGGCGAGACAAGGATGCAACTAACGACAACGACTGACAAAAATTCTTGCGCTTCGTATAGCCGGCGATAAAGTATCCACACTCTATCACCTGCCGAATCAAAAGCGTCATGGTCTTCATGTGCGTCTTGATCGCTTTCAAGGGTTCAACGTCGTGAACGAACGCGAAGACGTCGCTCATCCTGCCAGCCAAACGAATGATCCGTTCGTCCCGATCTTTCTGCTTCAGGAGCACCTAGGCGAAAGGTTTCATTGATCAGCGTCTACCCGGATATCAAGAAAGACAAGAACCTTGTTCGCAGCTGATATGACGGACCAAGCCAGCGATGCGATCGGATGAAGCTATGTGGCATTCAGAAAGTGAGCAGACCAAGATACGCAACGGCAAGCACCTCTGTGATACCGGCCACGATCCTGTTAAACAGCTCCATCTTTTCCAACAGAACGTGCCAAGTGGTTCCGAATGTCTGTATCTGATATGCAGCCTGTGTGCCAGCATCGACAGCGGAACCCAAGAGGCCGACAGCGGTGGGCGTGGTGAGATCGGGAATTGTTTCGGTCGCCCTAGTAACGGCGTCTGTAGCCTGACGATCGTCCGCATTGACGGTTCTGAGCTGCTCAACGACCAATGCTAACTTGACAGTAAACCCAGAAAGATCGGCCGCATCAGAGGCATCCATGCGAAGCGGCTCTTCAAACACTGTGACCGCACAGATTGCGTCAGTGAAACATGGTTTGCAAGCACACAGACTGCACACCTCCATCCTTCAATCTGCCTAGCATCCCGCCGACGGTATCCTTGAGACATCCAACCAGCTGGCCCTTTCGGAGGCGGTGCCTCCTGTAAACGTTTACGAGTACGGCAGAACTTTCGTCGCCGTCACTGAAAAGATTGAGCCCCATGGCGTACAATGACGGACATGGACTCACAAAAACAATGTATCGTCCCAACGGGTGCGAGCTTTCCTCTCCTTCGCTTTCTTCGTCAGGCGTGATTTATCTCCCACGGAAAATTCGACCTGATACTGCCTAGCAGTACCAAGAGTGCGGCGCTGTGTAGAGCTGATTTCGATATCTGAATCAAAGTCAACTCGAACATGCACAGAAGGATCGACATCGCACACTTACTCTTGACTGTGATTGATTTTAGTCTGGAACTGGTCTCAGTATGCCTCCAAGCCAGTCAAGCAGATATACTTACGCAACTGTATTCGCATTGCCTTCAACAACTGTGCTGAGTGCGTTCATGATGATGTATGTATCGAATAGACGATGACTCTGAATGGACGTAGACGAACAGCAGAACCGCACATGCGGTTGCAATGACTCAGTGCACCGCCACAGTCGAGAGAGGCTGGGCCAGCAATTTGCAGTAAATCAGGCTGGCTCTCTCTGCCTCCATCCAGCTCAGACTGCGTGAGCTGGATCAAGATGACCATTAGTAGACATCGTACCGATATAAAAACCCGACCCGGGATCTATGCTGACATGGGGATCTACGCACACTACGCATGGACCTACACCAGCGCCCTCACCCTCTTCCGCATCTCTTCAGACCACCCGCTCCTCCTGCCTTCCGCGCGTCCAAAGACGACCTTGCCCACCTGCTCAGCTCGCCCCGCACGCCCCACGCAGTGCAGGAAATCTATCATGTTCTGCGGCTTGTCCACGATGAAGACGTGTTTGACATCCGGAAATATAGCCCGCGAGAGAGGAGCGACGTCGAGATCAGCACGTGTGGCGTGTGCGCCGGATTCGAATGGCCAGCCTGCAAAACCGCCTTAGACTTGGGCGGCCGGGAAGCCGGCGTTGTCGCAGAGGAGGGAGAAAGGTCGCTCGACGACGACTTCAGAAACCTGTCCAGGTGGTGATTGTTCCCCCTTTTGCGTGCGTCCGTGTCCCCCGTCAGCGCGACGCACGCGACACCACGCTCACCGAGGAACGTCGTCAGCTGCTCCATCTTGCTCCTCTTGTTGCAAAACACGACGATCTTGGACAGCTTCACCGCTCCACCGGCAGCGCTCTTGGCGTGCGCGAGCGCATCTTCGGCCTCACGCGCCGGATGCGGCGTTCGATGTCTGCGTCCTTGTTTCCGCCTGTCCATTTGGCCTGCTCGGTGCGTAACATGCTGGGCAGGTAGTGCAGTTTCGGGGACGCGAGGCGGACAAGCGCGGGGTGGTGGGCAGACAGGTAATTACTCAGGGAATTTGGAATAGTCGCGCTGGTCAATAAGAGATGGAATGTGGAATCGGTTGCGGGGAATCGGATGTCGGCCGCGTGTTGTGGATCGAGACGGGGAAAAGGGCAAGAGGGGTACAGG
>JBBPOJ010001239.1:0-15340 GCA_038091395.1 Leccinum rimulosum | reverse complement strand
GCATATCCGGTAAGTAACCTTCGTTTCCTCAGGCTGGCTCTCGGTGTTGATACATACTGACCTCGATGATCTATACTTGCAGTATCCCAATGAATTTCCGAATGACCTTGTTAGCCGGCCGGCTCATAATCTTGTGTTAGCGCATCGACTTCTCAGCACTCATAGTAAGTCGCGGATCCGATCGGTTATTTATTCTGACAGTCTTTAGTAACTTGCCTAGAACTCTTTGTTTCTTCCCACATCCGGTCGGCTGGAACGACTTTGAAACATCCGATAACTTTGGGCGCTTGGCCACCACCCTGCGATATATAAAGCCTTCCATCTGTCGAGTGAACGCAGGTGTGTCCATATCCTCCAAGCGATCATTGCTTTCGTCGTCAAATGGCCAGTCTTGGTGACGATTCCTCTGTTTCAGAGACCTCCACCAGCGCAGGTCAGAAGCGTGTGGCTTCCAGTGCATTGCAGCTGGGCCCAAGAAAAAAGCCGTTCGTAATCCTTTTTAATGTCTTGGAGATGCAAATAAACAGATCCTTCTTGTTAGAACCACTCAGGACCCCTTGGTCCATCATGGACGACACTTCGGTCGCGCTGTTCATGCGTTCTGCAATTTGCAGAGTCTTCTCGTGAATGGGCTCATAACCATGGGTAGCGATGCTACTGACCTTGAATCCTTAACCGCGATGTAGGTAGTTGCTAGATATCGATGATTTCGTACCTCAACCCTCAAACAGCGAACGAAAGGAGTATTCAGTATTCCGCGAGTTGCTGCGGATGGTACTTGGACTAGAAGCCCGTCTTATAGATTCATCCGAGGATGAAGTAATGGCTATCGCAGACTTGGTAACTATATATATATATATCGTCTGCGTTCACTTACCAACCTTTCTGAACAGGTTCAGAAAGGTGTAAACGGTGCAAGGGCAGATGATACCAAGGGCATGAAAAGTGCCGTGGTCGATTGGATTACTCCCAAAGGCCAGTCCCTCAACCCTCACATTCCTCGGAATATTAAATGTGGTCGTGGCTTCAACCATGAGCGCACTGGTGCACTTTTGTGCCCAGCCGGCCTTGATTGGGCAAACTCCGAGTATGTATGCGATTTACTCTAACTCGATTGATGTAACGTAAGAACTTTCAGGACGAGGGCGAAACTCGTCAATGGTCAGATACAAGTTTCGGGCGACCAGTGGCCAGTACTACTGTATGCGAACTATGCATACAATCCCGACGATCCGTGGAATGGTTTGCTACGAAGTGGCTTGCTTGTGTCGGTGAGCCCAGGAGTTATTCGACAGCATAAAGCAGAGCTAATCGTTGTTCATTAGGCATTCAGACATATATTTACCTCGCCAAGTTCAGTCGAGCAGCAGCCGAAGGCCACGCGATCTGGCAACGCCCGCATCCATGGTATGCGATTTGTGACGAAGGCGTCAATTGCATACATTGCAACCCAGGTTTGCTCAGTTCATAAATTCACAAATGTCTATTAAGCAGTACACTATTCCCAGGTACGGTTCGCACTGAGTGCTGCCCAAGTCTTTTCCCGAACGGACCTCACGACCGACTCTGAGCGGTTTTACAATAGCGTTCTCGAGCTACTTGAGGATCCGAACGAGAAAGATGAGGTTGATCAACTCATGGTATGGTGGAATCGGTATGCCCAGTCCCTTTTTGCAACAACAAACATTGACGATTCCAATAGCCAAGTCTTCCCCTTGTATGCTGATGTTGAGCGTCTGCCCTCGAAGAACAGCGCCTTGGCCAGGATTCGTCAGAAGCGTGCAGAAATCAGGGACAGAGGGGAATTGGAGGTTGTTTGAAGCTATCACACTGGTAGATGTGCCGGTGTTCGATACATCATACATGTCATGTTCTCGTAGATCCGTCGAATGGAACATTCTTTTTTCATTATCTCTGCAGTCCTGGTTGTCGCCGTATTGCTTCAATATTGCATGTTTCGCGCGTACGCGACTATGGGAGGATTTCGAGCAGTGAATAGGCAACGTGATATATGTGGAAAGATTGTAACCACATGGTATCAATGGCGTGTATTGGCGGATAGAACCGGATGGTCAATCTATACAGTATTTTCGATATGAACACAAGTACCTGCGATGACGCAAAAGGACAACGAAGACACGGCGACAACAATTATTACCTGTAACATAGAGTGTAGGGTGACACGACACAGAGACGTTATGGAAGTGGCGCACTAAGCACTCCGCGCCAAGAATATTGACATAGTTAGCATCGCTGACACAAATGATCCACCGGTGAATGAAACCGGAAGCGATCAAGTAGGGAACAATTTCAACGCTGACAAGGAGAATCAGTACTGAAAATCAGGAAAGAAGCGGATTAGAGATGTGAATGGTCGCTCGAACCGTGACTCACACGCTTACGACAAAGATAGCAAGACTGCCAAAACTGCCGCATAAGTGTCGACTCATCTGAAGGCATGGCCAAGCACTGCTCCTCGACACAAACGACCTACTACGAATGTGATTAGATACGAGTGAGCAAGGTCGACAGGAATGCAAACAAGTGACAATGACATTTGTAATGGTACTTGGGATCAGTGAGGTCAATCAGGAATAGTAGGGCCAGCAAAGAGAATATGGCCAGGCACTGGTTTCCGACACAAGCGACCTACAAATGCAAATTGATATGAATGAGCAACAGCATCAACCCTGCCCACCATTAGATAATATTATCTACTGATACAACACAATTACATTAAAGGTAGACATTGTTTGAAAGATAATCAATTATCATACTTTATTGAAACACTGATGGCCAATGATCAATGCACAAAGTCAGCAACAAGATTATCTTTAACAGCATGCAGTTTGATTTGATCCTTGTCTATACACCTTGCCTGGACGACCAAGACTAAATATTTGACATGGATGATCCATGCACAAAGTCAGCACAAGATTATCTTTAACAGCATGCAGTTTGATTTGATCCTTGTCTATACACCTTGCCTAGATGACCAAGACTAAATATTTGACATGGATGATCCATGCACAAAGTCAGCACAAGATTATCTTTAACAGCATGCAGTTTGATTTATTCCTTGTCTATACACCTTGCCTAGATGACCAAGACTAAATATTTGACATGGATGATCCATGCACAAAGTCAGCAGCAAGATTATCTTTAACAGCATGCAGTTTGATTTATTCCTTGTCTATACACCTTGCCTAGATGACCAAGACTAAATATTTGACATGGATGATCCATGCACAAAGTCAGCAGCAAGATTATCTTTAACAGCATCCATCTTGACTTGCTCTGTATTCATAAACCCAGCCTACCATTAGATGATATTATCTACGGGTACATCATAATTGCAGCTATAGTGGACATTTTTTGATAGATAATATTAGGTAATTGATTATCAGACCCTCACCAAAACCCTGATGTCGGGCGATAACGTACTAATCTGCTTACACATCCTGGCCGTGCCTTGTCGAGTAACTCACGCCTGCTACCGTTGACACCCGCCGGTTCTTCAAAGATGGCGAGCGTCATACCGTCGCCTAGAGAAGTAGCTCGCCCAGCTGGAGTATAAAGAGAATTCCAATGTGAGTTACTCAGATATTCGGGTTCTCCTGTGCAACTCACCACCTCTCCTCCACGACATGCCGGCTATTCGTGATCATAGTGACGATGAAATTGCGTCTGGGACAACTGGATCTCAAAAACGCGGCCCTTCAAGTGCCTTGCAGGCGGCGCCACGCAGAAAGCCGTGAGCCAATGCTTGACCTGCAACAAATGGTCCACTAACTTTTTGTAGCACGGCGCAGGATCCTCTGGTACACCACGGCCGACACTTTGGTCGGGCAGTCCACGCGTTTTGCAACGTGCAAACACTCATTCTCAATGGCCTCGTGACCCTCGGAGAGGGCGAAGGTGAGGAAGAGATGACCGCCGCGTAAGTTGAAGATGACGAAGTATAGGCTCTTTCTGATCCTTCTTCTAGGGAGCGCAAGGAACACAGCGTCTTTAAAGAGTTACTACGGATGGTTCCCGGGTTTGAAAACCGTCTAATGGAGTCTTCGGAGGAAGATATTATACATATTGCAGACATGGTAAGTCGTTTTTCTTCAGGTCACCCATAGTAACACACGCATTGGCCTTGTTTTAGGTTCAGAAAGGCTCGAACTGTGCCAGGGCCGACGACACGAAGGGCATGAAGAGTGCCGTGATTGACTGGATCACCCCCAAAGGGCAGTCGCTTACCCCTCATATACCGCGCAACGCGAAGTCTGGCCGAGGCTTCAATCACGAACGGACAGGCGCCTTGCTTTGCCCGGCTGGTCTCGACTGGAATAATAACGAGTAGGTCTTCAAAACCACTTTGCATGCTTATCCATTTACAATGAAAAATTAGAACCAAGAACAAGCTAATGAACGGGCAGATTCAGGTCGCTGGGGACCAATGGCCAGTATTTCTATACGCCAATTACACCTACGACACGGAGGACCCGTGGAATGGACTACTTCGGAGCGGACTTCTGGTTTCAGTAAGTCTTCCGAGTCGTATTTTGTTCTCGCTCAGCGTCGCTGATTTAATAGGCTTTCAAACACATCTTCACATCGCCTAGCTCCGTCGACCAAGAACCCAAGGCCACGCGATCCGGTAATGCGCGAATTCACGGCATGCGCGCTGTCACGAAAGCGTCGATTGCATACGTTGCAACACAGGTGAGGTTTTAGTTCCTACTGAGGAACCTAGCCCGCTAATATGTAATTTGGATCGTGCAGGCTCGCTTTGCGCTGACCTCTGCTCAAGTATTCTCGCGTACTGACCTTATAACGGATTCCGAACGGTTTTACAACAGCATCATGGATTTACTTGAGGATTCCGAAGAGAGGGAGGAGGTGGATCAACTACTTATGTGGTGGAATCGGTGAGCACGAGTGATCCGCACCTTACATTCAGCGGTTCATTTTGTAAAACAGCCAGGTATTTCCGTTGTACTCCGAGACGGAGCGTTTGCCGTCGAAAAATAGCGCGTTAGCAAGGATTCGACAAAAGCGGGCAGAATGTAGGGAACGGGAGTCTCAGGCTACTGGTTCTATATTTACATAGATATTCATACGTTCTGCTTAACCGTGCTTGCTGCGGGGGGGCTGGCGCG
Source organism: Leccinum rimulosum (assembly GCA_038091395.1). Taxonomy (NCBI): domain Eukaryota; kingdom Fungi; phylum Basidiomycota; class Agaricomycetes; order Boletales; family Boletaceae; genus Leccinum; species Leccinum rimulosum. Next base: position 10,190 of record JBBPOJ010001239.1, on the reverse strand, counting down.
GCTGACGTCAGCGTGTCCCCGGTGGCGGTGTGCCACATAGAGTCGGGGTGCTGGCGTGCGGCGCTGACGTCAGCGTGTCCCTGGGACACGGTGTGTTTACATAGTCTATATATTCATAGTGTGTGCTTTATTGAAAAATACACTCGTCTGTATAAATAAGGCTGCTGCTACCTGTATGGTGTACAAGAGTTAGATTGAGTGGGCAGATGTTGTATAATGAAGGACTTCAAGTTATAGCACCTACCTGATAGACCCCAGCTGACAATGGGTGAAATTTCATTTGTTTTGTCAATTGAATGACAGTGGGACTAATATTACAAGGTCTATATGTTTAATGGGGCTTATCATTCCTATCAAAAACATGAACATGACCATTAATAGCAGAATATTGCTACCTGGATGGTGTTGAAATTGTGAGAATGAATACTCAGATAGTACACAAAAGAAGAAACCTATAATACTGACCTGATAGAGCCCATTGATAATAGGTGAATTCTTGGCAGTCTTGTCAATTGGATGACAGTGAAACTGATCTTGTAAGATCTGAGCCTATAATAGTGCTTGTTATCTCCCACAATGAAGATACATCTGATATTTGGTGGCACAATGTTGCTACTTGCATGTGACAAAAACATAAGAACAAGTAGTCATATGGTGTATGTATTGAAGTCCTTACAGTATCTATCTGATATATTACAATGAACATAGGGTAAATTCTTGGCATTCTTGTCAATTGGATGTCAGTGAGACAAATTCTGTAAGGTCTGAGGATATGACAGTACATGTTATTTTTATCACAAAGATAACATTGACATTTCATAACAGAATGTTGTTACTTAAATGTGTTGAAAATAGAGGAATAAGTGGTCATATGGTGTATACATTGAAGAACTTACAGTATATATCTATTAGACTACAGTGAAAATGGATGAACTCTTGATGATTTTGTCAATTGGATAACAATGGGATCAAACTTGTATGGTTTGAACATGTGATAATGCTTGTCAGATCCCACAAAGAAAATGAAAGTGACCTTTGATAAAATCATGAGGTAAGTTTATGACATGGTAAAGAAAGCCACAACTTATGTTATACATCAGCCTTCCAACTACTGACCATATACTAGAATGCTTGTGAAGTTGGATAAGATGATCACAGTTAGGTTGTTTAGAGAATGCAAGAATACCAGATATATTCTTCTTAGAGGTATCAATCTGCCTATTATTGGAAGAAGTTTCTGTTAGATTTGAATGATAAGATGTCTCAATTTTCCTTCAGATGATAATCACCAGCTGTCTAATTAAGTTGATATTCTTCACCAAGCAGACACAGATGACCAATATGTGGTTCTAAGTTACTTCTTGTCAACTTATGCCATGACACTGATGGGCTATCTAGATATATCTGTTTGTGTATCATAACTATGTAGATGACATACATGGCTGTGAATATAATGTCATATAAAGCCATCCCAAAGTCTCATTGAGTTCGTGATGCCTGTCTCCACCCCCCTCAGCAGTTCCCGAACAATCAGAATGATGATATCCGAGTCCAGGACCCTACTATACCGCAAACCAACCACCCCCACAGGCTGCTGGGCCATGTCATTTCATGCGAAGAGATTTTTGATGAGGAGGAAGATCTTGCAGCCATCCGAGGACCTAGGTGGCAAGAATACCTTGTCAATCCTTTCAAGGGATCGGACTCGGAGGTCTTTGAGAACGTTGCTATTCAAGGTCATGACGATGTCACTGGCATGATGATGTCGAGCTCGTCAAAGGCTTTACCTGGAATTGAGGACCCTGTTGACTCTGCTGCCACGGTTCACCGGCACCCACGCTGTCAAACTGGCAGCGCCGTGCATCTAAACATGGATGACGAGACGGTCACAGAAGGTGATGACGATGCCAAGAACGGTCAGAGTCACACTGATGGAGATAAGGTGGCAGGAAACACAGTCACTCGGGACTACAGCTGGAACCTGCGGTGCCCTCCAACTGTAGTGGCTGCAAAAGAGGCATTAGCAGATCTTCAGCAGCTCTTAAAGTCACGGCGAAGGGATAATCAGAAATTGAAACCATGCGACGCGAGTCCCATCCTTGATGAACGTCTTCGGGCGATGAAAAATTTTCTTGGAACCTTCACGGCGGACACTGGCATTGATGGATTGGACTCGGTGCTGAATCCTCTTGGTGGCCAATGGGGAAAGGCTGCTCTTTGTACGGCACGCCAAGATGGGAGAGGGGAAGCTTTTTCACGACGTCTTTGTCAGTGGACAAAGCAATACATCAAGGATCGCACCTTACCTGTTCGGCAATCATATCTGAGGGTCTCCCGTATCTCGAATGAGGAACTTGTGGCAGAGATCAAGATCCATCTTCAAAGCCGTGGAAAATATGTTCACGCTGGGGATATTGTCAATTATCTGGAGGACCCCACCATCCAGAGGCGATATGGGTTGACCAAGACGATCTCCTCGAAGACTGCACAACGGTGGCTGGTGGAGTTGGGTTACCGCTGGAAACAAGAGAAGCGGGGTCAATACATTGATGGCCACGAGCGCGATGATGTGGTTGAGTACCGTCAAAATGTATTCTTGCCTGCCTGGACCACCCTTGAGCCTCGCATGCGGTCTTGGTCAGTCGCAAATGATGACTCTACCATTGCAATCCCCAGCCCCCCCTCCATTCGTCCAGTTGTTGCTTGGTTTCACGACGAATCAACTTTTTACGCAAATGACCGACGCAAAATTCTTTGGGAACACGAGACCGCAGACTCACAGCCACAGAGAAAAGGGGAGGGTTCGTCGTTGATGGTGGCGGACTTTGTGTCTGCCGATTACGGTTTTCTTCGATCGCCAGATGGAACAGACTCAGAATCTGCGCGGGTCCTCTTCAAGGCTGGGAAATCACGCGATGGTTATTTTTCGAGCAATGACATCCTGAAGCAGCTTTCACGTGCAATGGATATTCTGTCAAAACATTACCCAAATGACGACCACGTCTTCATTTTTGACAATGCTACGTCACATGTCAAACGGGCTGATGATGCCTTATCAGCCCGAAATATGCCGAAAAAACCATCCGCAACGTGGGGGGTTGATGCACCAATGACAGACAGTGATGGGAATGTTCTTATCAGCTCTGATGGCAAGCCACGAAAGAAGAAGATTGCCATGGCTCCTGCGCAACTCCACAACGGCGATCCTCAACCGCTTTACTTCCCTGAGGGGCACTCTCTTGCTGGCCGGTTCAAAGGGATGGAGCAAATTCTCCAAGAACGAGGCTACAACACAAAGGGACTCAAGGCTGAATGCAAAGGGTTCAAGTGTGAACCAGGACAGAAGGATTGTTGCTGCCGCCGCATGTTATTCAGTGAACCGGACTTCGCAAATGTTGAATCTTTATTGGAAACTCGGTGTCGTGAGCGTGGATTCCGGGTAATCTTCTTGCCAAAATTCCACTGTGAATTGAATTTTATCGAAATGTGTTGGGGGTATGCCAAACGGATTTATCGTCTCTACCCCGCCTCTTCAAAGGAGTCTGATCTCGAGCGCAACGTTATCTCAGCGCTCTCAGCGATCCCACTCTCCTCTATGCGACGGTAATTTGAACTCTTTCACACCCATTTTGAATTCCGAGTCTTACTTTTGCTTGAATAGATTTGCCATGCGCTCTCGCCGGTTCATCTCTGCCTATCAAGCCGGTCTCGACGGTGTTCAAGCTGCCTGGGCAGTCAAGAAATTCCGGGGCCATAGAGTCATAACTGAAGCTCTTATGTCCAGCTTTGATCATCCGACTCCCTCAGCATTATAGATTACAATATTATATACTGTACCACATCATCCGATGATTCTGATCCAGGTGCCTACTACTGCACCTCTTCTGAGTTACTAATCCAACTTTATTTTCTATGTCCGCTATACGGTCGGCATCAAGTCGGCATCTTGGTTAACTGCTGGAAAATGTGGCCGTCACAACGCGTCACTCCACGTGATGTTCGTCACTTTTTCATGACGCCTGCCTTAGCGGATTTCGGCAATCAGTGACAGGATTTGTCGCTGATATTCAGCTCGTGGTCACTTTTTTGCATACACCAAGACGCTACCTTTACGCAACTCAGACACCTTTTAATAGCGACTTTACTTCCCACAGTGCTTGTAACCAATATGGGATGTACATATGTACTCACACAAAAGATAAACGTGAAAATAACAACAAAATCGAGGGTTACCAGGCCCGTCCAAGACGGCTTGGATGTCAGCAGTCAAAAACTCGGGCAACGCGGGGAGAGCATTAAATCAGAAGGTGGCGGGGGCGTACTAGGGTCTCTGTGCCTTGGCCGTAAGTAAATGTCAAGAGGAAGCACACCGGCAACCCGGCTGTGTCTGGCCTATTGGAGATCATTTCGGGTCGATTCCATCCCTTGCTCGGTAGTCGCCGTATAGCGTGCGTTGCCTCGCCGAAGGCTCGAGGACCCGGCAAATAACATCCGTTTCTCCGATCGCAGATATCCTCAAAGCCTCGATAAGACCACCATCATCCGTGGTTAGGGCCTGCTTGTTTCCCCCCATCGAGTTGCTGCACCCCACCCCCGCGTGTTCCTATCGCGTGCCACCCACTCAGATGTCACCCGTTCACAGAACACGCGGACGCCGTAATTGGCCCCTTTTCCAGTGCTGCCTCGTGTTGGCTACGTTCAATTTCGCGCTGTACCCAGCGGTCATTGCCTGTTCCATCCTGTCTGCGCCTGCTGCGCCTCCCTGCTAGCACAGACTTTTATTCTCCTTTTTCTTTGTTGAACCCTCTTTAGACCCCGTCGACCGGGCTTGCTGAACAATTTTTCTTCGACATTGACCACAGACGCTTCCATGGCGGACTTTTCTGATTCAGGCCCCATTCGTATCGACACGAGCTTCCCCCGCCCACACAGTGGTGGACGAGATTTCCTGGCAGAACCCGTTTCTAGGGACCGTTTTTCCCGTCATAGCGGCCAGACCCAGCCCCGCCTACGAGACGTCACCTGGATATCCACCTCCCAATCCCATATCCCCTCGACGCACACGCACACTCCACAGACGCCGCGCTACGTTCCGTCGTCCGGATTCCAGCAGACGCGCACCCCGACGCCGCCCATACGCAAGTCCGCGCCTACGATTGCGGAATCGGAGCTAGATGCAGAGTACATGACCGTCAGCGTCGACGATCGAGACGACTGCAATTATCAAGGGCATGTCTACGGATTTAATGAGGCGATGCCGGTGATACCACCGATGCCAGCAGTGGCGAACGGGAAGAGCGAGAAGAGGAATTTTGTGGGTGGGTGGGTCAACAATCTGCGACGGCTGCCCAAGGTGATGTCCAAGAGTCGGTTGAGGGATCATTGGAAGCCAGAGAGACAAGGAACGGGTACGAGTACGAATGAGACCGGACGAACGATTTTTCCACATTATGCTGGTCCTTCCATGCCTGGAATCCCCGCGACGAACTCGGACGACATCCCGACCGTAGAGCGGCTTAGCGACACCCCACCGCGTGCTTCGTCAGAATCTCCGCGTCTGCGTCAGGCTAACGCTACGGACAGCGACGCCAGCATAGGTGAAGGGCGACGAGAACGGTTGACGCTGGCCGCCGTCCGTGAACATTCGTTCGAAAACAGTCCCCATCGCTCGATACACCGCCCACGTGCCCATTCCCACTCAGACGACACCTCCACCTCCAGTCGCCTCCCGTTTGAGCGGGGAGACCTTCCCAACGCCATGTCTACGCCTATCCTCGCCGACGCCTCCATCCGCATGTCCTCCCCCATCCTCGCCGAACCTCGCCCGTCTGCCGACTTTATGAAGATGGAGTCGCCCATCCGTCCACTCCCAGCCGAGTCCGTCCGATCCCAGATCGCGCGCGCAGGCAAATTCATCCGCGACATCAATCGTCTTCCCTGGATCGCCTCCTCGGGAGTCTCGAGTATCTACATACCAGGCGAGGCGACGACACGGCGGTACAGTCGGCCAATATCAAAAAACAAGGGGGCATCGTGGTACACGTCGCGCGCGAAGCCGATTGATCTGTTCGCTGGGCCGTCGACGACGGGCCTGCTGCCCCCTCAACCACATCCATTGGCGACACCCGCTGGCGGACCCCCTCATTCTGTCTTTCCGGCGCCATTCATACTTGGGTCGAGTGCCAATCTATTGTTCTCGCAGCCAGCGCAGATGGGTAGTGGTATGGCTGTCAGTGGAGGAGGAGGAGGATCTGGGTCGCCATCGCATGAGGGACCGCCATCGACGGACAGTCATGGGAGTCAGGCGCAAGTGTTGGCGCCTGCATACGTTGCGCAGCCGTTGTTCGTGTATCCGTCAGGGTTGCCTCAGGCGGGAGGGCCCCCAGAGGCTCAGTTTCCAAGGCCGGTGTACATGTTGGCGAATTCGCAGTCACAGTTCATGCCGTCTGGTCAGATGGAGGGGGGTGGGGGTATGGGTATGGGTATGGGCATGGGCATGGGCATGGGCATGGGCATGGGTGTGGGCGCGGGCCCGAGGTTGTTCGTGCCGCAGCCATCTGGGTTGCGGACACCAACGTTTGGATGACGAAGTTTGGCCCGTGACAGCCAACCACTATTTGCTTCTTCTTTCATCTCTTTATCCACTGCGCATGTTGGTTTTTGTATTATCCTTATTCGGCACATTGAAGGCAAGATCCTTTTCTTCTTCTTCTTCTTGGCGCCACTTTTCTTGTCTTCGAACTTCATCTCAATCGCATCGCATACGTATACCCCCCTCGCGACTTGTTCCGTTGCACATCCACCGGAGTTACCTTTCTTGGACCACTCAGCATACTAGCATCTATTTCTTGCCTGGCATTTTCGATAATTTATGTCCTACGTCACCTGGGTGCATTTATAGAAGGGAAATGGAAGTTAGGCGAGTCCACATCCGAAGAACTCCGAGTCGGACGCGCCAAAGTCTTCATGTTATTGACCTTGTCTTGCCTTGCTTGGGCATTTCTTTTTTTCTGGGAGGGAATGTAACGAATGTCGTGTCGCGAGCGTTAGGGCATACTAGTACCTGGAATTTTGAAACCTGCAAGGATAACGTCATCATGACATTGATGCAGTTTGGCACTTCACTTGTCCCTTCGTCGCGACCATGAAGACGAAAAATATGCCGCCACCCCAGCCATCTGCACGCCAGAGTCATCACCCCAACAAGCCACTCTTATCTTTTATTGATATGATACACAAACCATGCGTGCAACGAAGATGTCGGAGAAAGAGCCTAGAGGTTGTAACTAACAGGTTCGAAAATGACGAAGACGAGTCGCACCACCTGTTTCGCATGGCACGTCTTACTCATAGGCTGACGAGCGGGAATAAAAGTACCTGATGTGACTTCCAGCCTCCGGGTGGTTCGATCCTGGCTTTGCGCATTCCCCTCGTCTCGGCTAATGAAATTGACTTGCCCGCTCCAATAGATATCGCATCCTTGTGCTACTCGACAGAGCAAATCTACTTTTGAATGTAACCGCCGGGAATGTGAATCTGACAAACTCGGAAATGATGGTTTTGCTCCCTGTGGAGAAGATGTAGTGATTCGTGACACGGTAACATCGAAACACACAGCACGGGGTGCCCTGCAGTTGGGATCATCTTTGTAAGTGTACCTCTCCCTCAGATTTACGACACAGCGTTCTACGTGTTCCCATGTATAGATGATGATCCCCGGGCAATGACCCACGAGTTTGGCGGGTGCTGGTATGCACAGGTTCGGATGAGTAAAGGGAGAATTCGATGAGTAAGATAATGTCTTTCAAAGAAAATGAAGTGGTTAATTAGTACGAAAGGTGGACCCTGTTGAAGCAGACACACCCAAACACGCGTATAGGGAAGGGTAAGGATCGAACTGGACCTTTCGATCATGGGAGCCTAGGGAAGACGCCTTGGTAAGCCAGTCATGGAGTAAGCTTGTTCTGATGGGCTCTCTGACAAACAGTAGAACGGAGGCTGACGTGGTCCTTCAGGACTATACTCGAGGCTCAAATTCCTGCAGGACGTCCTCTTTAGTACGGTATTAATCTAGTTCCCGGACTGACATCAGAGGTTCACGGCCCCACGCAGGTGCCGTTCCTGAATTTGCTCAGAACGTCGGCACACTCTCACCACCGGTTTGGAACTCTTTTGGACTAAGTTGCCGGTTAACTCTAGGTGATCATAGCGGTCCGCGTTTTGATGGCTTGTGATTAGATCCATATCGAGCAGGAGAAGTGCGATGGCTGAAAAACTCTGTAATCCCGTTGCTAACCAACAATAAAGGAATTGAATGATTGCTGCCCAGCGTCGATACCGATTGAGCAATAATTATCTTTGTCATGACACCTCGAAATGAGTAAGTGACAGACGCCATCGGTGGTTTAGTATAGCCATGAAGTTCCGCCGTGGAACTCGGACACGTTTTGATCGTAATCCGCAGTTTGCCTGCAAACGAACGCAAAGCTGCATTATCTCCCCCGTCGTGTGCCTATATTATTCAGACGACCCATCGTGTTCTTGGAAAGAACGTCAGACAGACGCTCAGGGAGGAAGGAGAGCTCTCACCGGTTGCTCGGGGTTTCTACGAGGACACATTCTTGTGAAGGTTTTGATCCTCGCACCGTGTCGCACGCACGGGCATGGATAACGGTCTATTGTGGTTTTGGTGCGAACGCGCTGGAAGTCCCTAATGACCTTGGTATCGAACCAAGCGGCCATAATGAGGTCGCGCAAAGAAACCTGTCGGTTATCGCCAGGGTTATCACTCTATTGTTCGGTACGGTGGTCATTGGAATATACCTCAAGTTGCTGATCCGCAGATACTAACATATCGGGTTGTGAGACGTCGGACGGGAACGGTTGGATTGCCACTGGCCTGACCTTCCCGCCGGCCGCGGTGTCTTCGCTATATTTGTGGACGCTATATTTGTGGAGACCCGATGGTTTTTTGGAACTCACGAAAACGAACCCGTCGGATCATGGCGAGTGACTCGGATTCTTTCTTGCTGCTGGACGGAGTTTGAATACTTCTTGACACCGCACCGTGAGAAGTTCCACATCCTTGCCAATTACCTTCAGCCTCAGTGAATGAGTTTGGCTCTTCGCCTCAGGCAAGATGATAGCCTCACTTCTTCTTTGGTCATCTCCTGCAGGAGCCTTGTGCTGCCATTTCCGAATCAATGTCTCCCAATGAAAGGGTCATTACTGAAATTCGTTTGATCCGTCGGCACATCAATGATTTGCAGCCTGGAATCTGGATTCCGTCGGAATTCGCAGGAAGTACTTATATTTTCGTCTGGGATCGCAAGGTCACCTTGTACACGGTACACCAAGTTCGCCACTGCTCTGGTCGACCGTCTGCCTCAGGTTATCGCCCCAATCTTTGATCCAATGACGGACATAACGTTGCTCAAATCCTTACAAGCGTTTGTGGACTGTCTCCCCGTGGTACGTCATTGGCGTTTCACCGACGTCGCTTGTGTACTTGCCGCCTTCTATGCCGCTGTCAAAGTCATTCGTGCCGCCCGAGGCTGGATCAAAACGACTGCTCTCCGTGGACCGCCCAATCCTTCTTTCCTATTAGGCCTTCATAAAGTGCTCTTCACATCCCCTGACTCTGGGGCAGAGCTCGAGAAATGGGCAGAAGAGTATGGCGGAGTGTATGAAGTCGCAGCGGGACTGGGTGGGAAAAGAATTATGCTCTGTGACCCCAAGGCGATAGCGCATCTCTATAGTGGGGAACCTTGGACGTACATATTAGCGCCTACCGGAAAGATTGCAACGGAGAACTTGGTAAGCAGAGACTTGAGCCGGTACGAGATGCGCTAACTTGGGTACAGGTGGGCAAGGGAATATTATCTGCAGTGGGAGAGAGTCATCGCAGGTGATCACTTTCTTGTACTGCCTCTGCATGGAATATTCAGGTTAATACACTTGAGGCAGGCAGCGGAAGATCTTGACACCTGCTTTCAGCAACGCAGCGATCCGTAATTTAACACCGGTCTTCTATGATTCGGTTTACAAGGTCTGTGTCTGTTCTTCAAATTGTCGAAAGTCTACAGGGACTGATTTCCTCAGGCTAAAGGCGCCTGGGACTCCTTGATCGAGTCAAACAGGGACGGAAGTGCCGTGATTGAGGTCCAAACTTGGTATGTAGTGATTATTTG
>JBBPOJ010001238.1:0-15342 GCA_038091395.1 Leccinum rimulosum | reverse complement strand
GTGAGCCTTGAGGGAGTGGGGGAGGGAGTGAGAAAAGCGGAAACGCACGTTCATCGTCACCGTCCGTCTTCCTCGTCCTCAGGTCGCCCCCACGACGCGTTGCATCGTCGTGTCGTGTCGTTGTCGTTGTCGTTGCGGGTGAGGGAGTCGTTGTCGTCGACATTGTGTCAGGGAGCGCGTGTGCGGTGTGTGCGTGAGGGGTGGCTGTCGTTGTCGTTGGTGTCGCGGGTGAGGCCGGTGAGGGTGCGTGTGTGCGTGAGTCGTCGTCCTTACAGGGGGTCTTGATGGGGGAAGTTGCCGCCGACCGGGCGTCGTTGAGGCTTCGAGATGTGGGTGTGGAGAACGACGAGGACGGACGATGCGGTAGGGCGTGGGAATGGTAAAATCCGAGTGGCAGTGACGATATTCAATCTCAGCTCAACCTGCTATGTTTTATCCTGCCCGACCACTCATTTCTTGGCGCCTGCGTCCGATCCGGCCACCCAGTCTAACGAGCTTCGAACAACCCCGCCAGAAGTTGGATCCGTTTGGGAAACTATACGGACAACACAGAAAAGGGAGCGAGTGCCGACTTTTGGCGCTGGAAAGGCGACGGAGTGCTTGAAATGGAGCTGGGCATGATGCATGATGCATGAAACACGAGACGGCAAGACGCATTGGCCTGACATATTCAGCAACCCCCCAGGAGTTGCAGGAGCCCACAGAGCGCTATTGGAGGGTATGTAGGGCAATGGTGAGTCCATGCCGACATACATATACAGGGCGAGGAATGCGTCGCGCAGTGACCCTGACACTTATTAAACGATCGTTCACGATGCTGGCCTACGTAGTGAAATGAATCATGTCTTTTTGCTACACCATGTGCTAAGGATGTATGTAGACTGAACAATATACTTAGTACATACACTGTTTCTGATCAGCACGGCATCCAAAAAACGCGGTGAGGTGCAGAAAATTGAAAACCGCGGTGGCATAAACCGCGGTGGCACATGAAAACCGCGGCGGGATTAAATGTGCACCTGTTCCGCCATAGGTTTACCCGTCACTGACAGACCGTCACGGGCACAGTACTGGTAGTTTCGTGTGCATTTTCTGATTTCAATATATGTAATGTAACTGTTAGTGGTCGTCACAGTTGTCTCGCATTCTAGTCCGGATCGAAGCACCCTGAGCTATTAATGAGAGGTGTCGCGGCCGACATGTTTTGAGGAGGTTCGTGCAATGTGTAAATCGAGCGAAGACGGCAAACGAGTGAAGTTCAAACTTAGTTGTCGTTGGTTTCTCTGGCGAACACTGAGTACTGAGTACTAAGTACTCAGTGAGTCAGTGAGTCAGTGACGGCTTGTTTATCGACATACATTTCAACGCTGAGTCTGCCGCAGAGCCACCCACGAGCAGAGTTCTAGCAATTTAAATGAGGACATAGTCGTATTTTCACTTAAAGCACATCATTGAAAGGACATTCAAGTTAGCACTGTGCAGTGCAGTACAGTAAATTTACTCCAAGTTGAGCGTACAGAACTATCTGTACAAAAACTATATTGCCTCGAACTGGGCACATTGAGCAGGTCGTTACAGGACATCGTGATCGCTGCGAGGCGAAGCACTCGCAGCTCACATCATTGACAGCTGTGTTGGATCGCTTTTGCGAGACTGCCATGCTTTTCACCACTGGCATTGGGGATCCCTGGAAGACTCATGATTCGGTAGTCGACCAGCGAGGCGTTCGGGAACTCGCAGTTGCGCCCCTTGTCGGCAACCTCCTTCTTTGGCAAGGCCCCTCTCGAGTCTCGACGTCCCCACCTGCCGGATTCCTCGCCTGCATCCTCGACTTCGTCCCCGCTGCTACCTCCACCAGCCGTCGTTTCCTTCCCGCCATCGAATGCACGTGCTCTCTTTCCGCATCCCGCCCGGTGCCAGTCAGTTCGGTATACCGTGTTGATGCCACTTTGGGAGCCTGTCGTCAATCGATCTCCCCCTGCTCGGTTCCACGGGGGTGGTGTCGATTCCCAAAGCGGGTAGGGTACTAGCAGTGAAGGAGGGGTAGCACGATCCAAACAGATGGCAGGTCCGCCACAGCGCACGAAATCAGAGACGCCTGCATGCGAGTCGGATTCTTCTACAGCAAGCAACACTCGCCATCATGCGATACGCATTTCCTACGCCTACTACTGTAGTACGGAACCACGGCATCCCCCAGGCATGTCTGGATAACGTCCTCGCAGCGTTGCGGACGTATTTCCGAGTCAGTCTCCCTGTGGCGACTAAAATGAAGGCACGGCTTCTTATGCATACAGCTAAGCTTTGGTCCTGAGCGTCTGCCTCGAAGCTATACCACAAGACCGTCCCCAACTTCAAAGGCTACACCCCACCCCTCGACTGGAACATCGATTCGGCCAACAATGCCACGGGCGACTTTCACGAAGCGTTTGGAATTGGATGGGAAGATGTTGACCCCAAACCGATCGTGCAAGACGAGAAGAGGGCCAACGACGGCGCAATGACAGGCGCCAACTTATGGCCATCGGACTTGGATTGTCTCGGATTCAGACGAGCTTGCCTCGAATACTAGTGCGTCCGTCCAACTTGAACAAGGAACCGCGAGTTCGCGTTTGCCGAGGCATCATTAATCATTCTCTATAGCCACGCAGCGCTGAACGTTGGGCTCTGTTCCCGCTCTTTGCCCTCGCTCTCGACCTTGCCGAGCCGTATTTCGGGGATAAGGTAGGCCAGCCACTAAGTGTCGCGATGAGCTTCGACTGACCCATCCGACGTTTCCACGGCAGACGCTGAATTCCGCTGCGAACATGGCCCTACTACATTACCCGCTGCAGGACGGCCATCCTGGCGTGAAAGACGACACCCCGGGTCTCGGAGCCCAAACCGAGTGCTTGCATATTATTTTTCTCCCGACTCCCTTGACCCTCCATGTTAGCATCGGTGACCAGTTGGCAATGTGGACAAATGAGTCAACACCTGTCTTATTCGGAAGTGAACGTTGTCGAAACTGCATGTTGCACAGACGACGTCTTCAAGTCCACCGTCGACCAAGCGATGAACAAGAGTGGAAAGGAGCGATGTTCCATCCCCTTGTTTTTCGGCACAGATTACATCGAGGTGCGTGTGAATGAATAAATTTTATCGCTCTGCAGCCCACACCGAGTCTGCAGACAGGCCGGCGAGATATAGTCCGATTACCGCTGGAGACCTTGCTTGCGAACGGTTCTAGTACAGTTATTCCTGGACTCGTAGGGGGCAGGTTTACATGCAGTGTAGTATGGCTCAACGTTTTAGCAAAATGATGAAATATTGCTTTTAAATTCCCTTTCTTCCTGTAATCAATCCCACGACCAGTAGTTACCAAATTATCCCCGACTCCCACGAAAGTGGGGGAGGGTTTTCACAGCCAGAAACGTGCCGTTCTCTGCAAAGCGATTTGATGAACGTGGGAATTGATTACTTGATGGTACTGTACAGTCGTGAACATTTTGAACTATATTTTCCTGATCTTTCGGTTTCGATATTCGTCTGCGAGCATTCAATATTCAGAGTGCACTTCAACTGATCCTGTTTCTCACTGCTCGTATTGCTTGAACCATGTGGGTTGTCGCAAAAATCTCCCGCGGTCTTGTTTCACCCGCTCACCCGTTTGCAGGTTTGTCGATGCATCGTCCCTCGCGTCATCGAGGATCGCTGTTGCCCTCCAGATGGGCCCATGACATCAAAGACTATCCTATCTTTTATGATCCATTGTATTTCCCAAACGAGAACCAAACGTATTTTGAAAATCCTCATAACTTCTGCTTGTGGCTGAAACATGCACTAAAAAAACATTCTTCGGTTTGTCTCCAGTGTGAGATCGAGTTCTCGGGTTCTGTGATATATGATGGATTAAGCATCTTTGTTTTTCACTATGCTACTGATGTCACTTTGATCAAGTCCATTGCATACTTTGCCGCTTCATACACACATTGCCGTTTATTGTGTGAGATTGCACAGGAACATAAGGTTTTTCATTCTCCTGGTAATGTTCCTGATCATTTGCTGACAACCCCGCGGTGGTTATCACACTCTTATGAAATGAATGAGTGTCGTTTGAACACACTCTCTGTCCAAGTGAGTGTTGAATGCTGCCACTTCGTCTTTACCGACCGCCGATTGCCTTCCGAAGAGAGTCTCAAAAAAGGATATCATACAATTTATTCTAGATGATTTCGCCACGCAATGTGCCACCCTTGATGGTTTGTCATTCGATGCTATTTGTGAAATCCCTGCAGTTGTCCAGATTCACTTGCCAGATGGCTGTCAGCAAAGCGTCTCCAGCTTGCTATCTGCTTTTTTCAATCACCGTTATGGTTGTGCTGTTGCTGCAGCCCTGCGAAGACTGTCCTCACCTGTCTACACGGCAGATGATCCCTTGCATGGTATGCTTTCTTGGATACGTGCTCCAATTGAGCATTTGATTGATGCTCTCCGTGATGAGGTCATTGGTCAGTGCATCCACAATCTTGTACCCTTTCGTCCCGCTTTCAATGCCCGTTCACGGCGCAAGACCTGTTCTGGACTCATCAATCACATCCTCGATCGAGCTCGGTGTCTCATTAGTATGAGTCGTGAATTTCTTTGTATTCTTGTTCTTGCTTATCTTCCATTTGATTATAATTCCAGTCCTTCAGATGAAGGAAAGATATGATCGTATCCTCTGTCATGAATACAACCTCGAGATCATTAACAAGTTGACCTGCTCGAGCACTCCCCTACCGAAGACCGTAAAACAAGCAAACACTAGACATGAGAAAAGACTAGTGAGAGTT
Organism: Leccinum rimulosum; assembly: GCA_038091395.1. NCBI lineage: Eukaryota > Fungi > Basidiomycota > Agaricomycetes > Boletales > Boletaceae > Leccinum > Leccinum rimulosum. The sequence goes on along the minus strand of JBBPOJ010001238.1, from coordinate 10,528 downwards.
GAGGAGAAGAAGAGTGAACAGGCTGAAGCCTTATGATTGCAAATGGCCAAACATCACCCCAAAGCAAACTGTATTCGCATGTCTTAACCGCTATTACGAGGGTTCAAAGTGGTCAACTCCTCCTGTTTGTGCTGTTTGTGCCCAAGAGCGTGTGGAACTGAGCAGAAGATGTTGATCTTACTTTGAAGTCTGCAGTGGATCTCGAATGCCTTGCGGTGCAAGACGAGTTCATTATCCGGAAATGTGTCGTTCAATCTGTGTCCGCTCGGTTCACTTTCGTCAATCCTATTTTGAATGGGCTCATGCTCGAGCGACAGGGTATTGTGTGTGACAATGAGAATCAAGCGACAGTAAAGATCTGTTCTGAATGCCTGCGGGCTTTATCCAAGAAAAAAGTTCCACGTTTCGCTCTCGCCAATGGACTTTACCGGGGAGAACTGCCCGATCAATTTCGTGATTTGACGTGGATCGAAGAGAAGATATGTGCCATCTATTGTTCTACTGCACATGTCACTCGCCTTTTTCAGTCTACAGACCCAGCGCAACCAAAAATCTTTCACGGGAATACATGTACTCACGAAATGAACTTAATATCAACTGCATCGGTATTACCCCGTACCCCTGCAGATGTGTGCGGCTTTCTGAGCGTGGTGTTCATTTGGACCGCAAAAGTTCAATCCGAAGCCTATCGCTCGGAACAGTTTTTCGGGTGCGAAAGGCAACTGTTTGGGCATTTTTGGTGTGGCTTAAAAATCATAACCGACTTTATGCCAATATTCCTATTGTTGCTCAGGTTCTCGAGCTTTACCCAGAAGATGGTGTACTACCTGGTCTTGCTGACAGAGTTGTTGAGGACTGCGAATCAGATCCTAAATGTTTGTTTGAAGACGAGACATCTGGTTTTGATGCTCATCCTGCTATGCTCTTGTACGAATCGCATCCGAGCAATGGGCTCGAATCTGCATCAGAAGATACCGAACCAGTGACATTACTCGAGAAGATGGGTGTCTCTGATCCTGAGAGTGTTAAATTGAGTGGTCGGTCTTTTGCTGCAGCCGCAAATGCAATTCGTAATTTGGTCCCCGAGTCGGGGACTTGGCGCAAGTGCGCCGCTACGATATAATATTTTATTTCCATTCCAGCTTACTTGTTCGTGTGATAAATCAATCTGACGGTTTCGAAATGAAGCAAGGTAAGCAAGCGACTCAAGAACAAGTACCATGCAGCGTCACGGTAGACCCATGACCTGTTCGGCCCGGGGGCGAAAAAGCCGTGGGTTGAACGTAGACAACGGCAAAAGTACAATTTAGCTCAGGAATTTGGTCAACGAGAGAAGGAATGATTCGTACAGTTTTTAGCCTCTGATTCTCTAATCAAAACCACGAATACTCAATCCATGAAAGAGACATCGAGCGCGGTGGGTACTTACATATATATCGTAGCGGCGCTGTTGCGCCCAGTCCCCGACTCCTGCGAATAACACATTTCATAAGAACACACCATAGTATTTGTTCAGACACGACAACACGACACTCTGAGGGACAACAGTCGGCCAATCTTTACAATAGGCAGCCTATCAGCAAGCCGTTCTGTGTTCTGAATCTCAGCGACCCTTTTCTCACGCCGTGCAATCCTGCTCGCTTCAAGTTTACTGACAGGTGAAGTAGCCAGCATTTCAATGATGTTATGGCCATCATACTCATTGTCGATGGCTTCAAATTCAACAAAAGGATAATAAGACAGGTAATGTCACACAATCAGCACCGATGCATTCGAGATAGCGTGCACGTGCAATGATATGTCGGATCAAACCATTACATGTCTTGCGATCATCGAGTACGACTGTTTACGGACGGGCGACCATCGGCCCTGCGCATCCTATGCAAAATTTGGTCATATCGGGTCACACGCCGGCACGCTGTCCAAGCTCAAAATTCAATCTCAGAACACATGACTCAGACATGGTCACATGACCTGTGGCGGACAAGTTCGCAAGATGCCGAGGAGGAGACCGAAGTTTTGTCACGGATCGGGCGTGACAATCTCTCTCCCTCCACACCCACATATTTTGTTCTACAACTTCATCCAGTGCGTCTTTCGCTCTGACACTTTGTATAGGAACCGTTTACATGCTAAATAATAATTCCCAGCTCTTACTTCGTCAGTTGATCAGCGGGATCTCTCGGATCTGGGGCCCATAAGGCAGGTGCAGATTGACATCCTCTGATATTTTGTTAGATCGCGAACAAACTGCCATCACAATCGCCCTCGATTCTTTCTCCTTAGTTAGAGTACATACGTAGCCATCTCGCATAAATTTTTCAGGACCGTAGAAAGACCCGAAGGTGTTTAAACATTGTGTTTTAAAAGTTTTGCATTTACAAAGTTGATAGCCTGAGTAGTTCATCCGACCGCCGGCAAGCAACATCTAGTACGCTCGACAAATGGGCTTCAGCACTCGTCAGTTCACGTAAAAGTTGGCAGTGAGTGTACTCGTGAGATGCAAAATACAGTGTACTTTTTGACAGACAAACTCTGCTGGCATTGAACAGAACAGATTATCTGATCCAACGAATTCATTTTCACACTGTGTACAATAGAGAGAATGATGTTTTAAAGCTTTCGACAGCCAATCACAGAAGTTATGGGGAGATTCAAAAGCATTCGCATGATCACAAGGATAATATAAGGCGTCATAAAAGAGTCTCGGGGTAGTCATTTCGGTTATGAGGGATAATAGGTGGGATGTAGTGATCATCAATCAGACGTGGAACAAGACACGGTAGTTTGTCGATAAACCTGTGTTAACGTCGTATCAGCGCTCAGCATCCACAGAAAAAAACGACTTGCATTATATATCGAGATAGTAGTCAAGATGGCGGATTGATGAGGCGGATTGTGTGATTGAACAGGCCATGCAACATCCGACGAGTCGCGTTTACAGTACATACATATCGTTTATGTATTTGTTTTTATTTGGCGCAATTATCCCGTATCCCGTGATCTAATCTACAAATTTAGTAATAAATTCGCACAACTCCGTTTGCAGGGCACCCTCCCTTAACGTGGGAGTCGGGGAACGTTACCCGCACCTTGCGAAATTTGAATGTGTACTGTATAAGTTTCTGTGCTTACAAGGACACACGCTTTCTGCCTCAGACTCCCTCGTATCGACAGTCTTGATTCATATATCGACATGGTATCCCAGTCAGCACCAAGTCGCAGCGTAACATACGCGGTTTCGCTGTCCGGGTCAACGCTTGGCGCGCATCTTCGCTTCGCCTGAGTCAATGTGTATGTGATAAAAAGAGCCTCTACTATAAGTGTTTTTCGTGTCCAAAGATGCACCTTTCTACCTCACTGGACCTCATGCTCCCATCGCCTCGACAGTCTAGATTCCCCATCTTCACAACGGTATACTGGATCTGTGGCTCTGGCAGTTCCAAGTTCGTCTTCTCGGCTGGAGGCTCGCCTTGCTCGCCAGTCTATGCCGATTAACCGCGTTGATGCACCTCCCGGTGCCGTCTCCGACACGGAGTACAGCTCCAACTAGGCTGGTGCTGTCTGGACGGAGAGTGGGGTTAACATTGTTCCTTTGTTTCATGGTCGTGCCCGATCTCATCCCTTTTGCCATAAACTTTAAAGGGAACTTTCACCACTGTCACTGGTGATTTCACCGTCCCCACCCCCTCTGGCTCTAACAGTTCTGCGTCCGCTTGGGCTGGTATCGATGGTGACAACTGCGGCAATGCCATCCTGCAGACCGACATCGATTTTACGATCCGCGGCGGTGAGGTCTCATATGTTGGTGAGTTACACTGAACAAACATTCGCTCTGAATCTATTCAGAGGACCTTCAGGAACTCTTCGGACATCAGCTACGTTTGTCAGATGTGGATGGTTGCGATAGAAAAGAGCGCGAGTGAAGTGGTATTCTGGCGAGACCTTCTCCCTCATCCAACGAGAAATCAAAATCCCCCAGCGAGGCCATTTGCTTCAATGTTTTGGCCGAACACATTACGCGTCAGTCGAATCGACCAGTCGTCGTCTGTCGACGTCTAAGTTTATTTTACAGCTACCGACAGCACTCGAACGTTTAACGATGCTCTGCTCTTGATGGTTAAATACATACTCGGCCACTAGATCTATCCACCGGGTGGTCATCCATGTTTCTCGTTGAATCCTGGTCGTTGTCACTCTGGGCACCGCATGGTAGCGCAAAGGCATTGTGTGCCCCTAAGGGCCTCGCTGGTCAGCACCACCTGTCGGAATTTCATCACCTCCCCCTCAAGCTCCCCCTTCCACACACCATCATGTCAAAGTCAACAAATGAAACATCTTCGATGCACTTTTTCTCCAACTGGGAACCACGACGCTCAAGGGTATCCTCCTCACTGACGTACGTGTCTAGGATGGTCGCGCGAGCGTGCTTACCGCTCATTCATGCCTCTTCATCCTGCAGCGTCAATCATGTGATCTTAATACAATGGGTACCTGTTTCCTTGGTTTGCACCTTGTTGAATCTGATAGCCTCTTTGAGCGTTGTAGATACTCTCAGACCCACTGGCGGAACCCTGCTCGCCATTCCTGTCAACCCTCGATGTCTCGTTCGATGACATTCCCCGTCTTGGTTTCACCTCCGGTGCCTGTCTTGCTTTGTGTGACCCTTGGGATGGTGAAGCACCACCTGTCATCACCACCGAAGACGTTCACACATACGTGTCAAGAATCCAAGGTCTGCGGAGCAAACGATTCTGCCCACCCTGTCTTACTATCTACGGAACCTCGTTAAGGTGTACTACGTAGGAAGCGAGGTACTAGCAATAAGAACCCCTCGCATCCTGACTATGTCGGCCTCAGGTACTAGACTCTCTGATCCCCATCGATGCTTATCGGGTAGATCTGCCAGATATATCCGCTGAGCTGCGTGCTCGCTTCAAGAAACTGTCGAGGAACAGGGTCGTGGCTTTCAGACTCGGAATTTGATGCATCGAGCTCATCGTGAGCTAACTGTTCGCGCTGCTCGTTTGCGTCAGGTCAATGTTTTCACCCCGTGGTCGGGCTTACACAGTACGCTACTACATCCACGTGTGCGTCTACGAAGCCATTATGGCCAAGTGCCCGAATGGAATGCTACTTCCCCCTGCAATACGAAGCCCCCGTGAACCGCTCTGGCACACTATCATCCACAAAAAACTTTGGTTTATCGTCGGCCGAGACTAACCTCATCCGGCGAAAACTCGCAAGGCAAGGAATTATACGACCTATGTGATCGAGCTAGTCAAGAAGTACAAGGACGACATGCAAATCGAGATGTTGCCGTTCTAACAGATGACGTACCTGCCTTCCGCGGATGACTCGGGATGAGTTCCTTGAACCTGTTGATGAGGTGCCCAAGGGTTTGCAGATACTCAACATTTCTGAGGCGACGGCTCAAGACTGGTGTACCGATCCTGGTTGATTCAGTTGCGAGTGAGTTACCTCGCATTCTTTTCCCGGATCACACGGTTCTCATGTTGGTGCAGAGCCGTCGTCCGAAGATTTCAGGAAAGCTACCGACCATGCAACAAGCAAGGCTTTGCCCTGATCCTCACTACTTTGCACAACCTGGCAAGCACGCGGTAGCCAAGGCACTGCAGGTTGCATTGAGCGAACAGGATGGCCAGAGTGTCTCACTGTTGCTTGGCAACTCCAAGTAGGACGACTGAAATCTAAGTCGTTCACACGGGAAGAACAGCACGATCATCTGTGGCGCATTAGCTTCGTTGTACGCTGGACTGCCGTGATCGCTGTGCCGGTGGAACCCGAATAGTGTCCGAGGGCGCTCGTCTACAACACCTTGGTATCAGGTGTCGGACGCAGGGGGAAACTTCTCAACCATGTTGCCACGCTTCTGACACACTGCAAGAGTACGGACAGACGTGGTGTGTGTCCACTGGCGAATGCTTTGCAGGGTCGACGTCAGTGCGAGACGCCAGAGACTCGGAAGACCATTCTGCGGCCCGGGACGTTTTCTCAGCTAGAAATGCTGCAAAGCGATTTTTCGTGGGAATTGATTAGCTCCCGCTCCTCAGCACTCCGAAGCTCGTCAAAACGGAAGGAGTAAAGGTCACCGCACTATGTCTAACCCGGTTCAATTCACGAAGACCTGTGTTTGTGGTCGCATATTTACTGACCTAGGAGGTTTCACTCGGCACGAAAAAAACTGTCGCAAGGGCAAGAAAAGACTGGCCAGCGCCCTCACCAAGGCGAAGGAGGTATACATAGCCAAGAAGGCCAGGTTATCCCTCTCTAGGTCTTCCACTGCCAATCAAGATGTAATCCGTGATGGGGAGGACGGTATTCAAGCCAGCGAGCAAACTGCTCACCAGGTATATGATTCCAGAGCACATTTACTTCAAATCTGACACTTTGTTTCAGGGCGTGTCCCGTGCTTCGTCCCTGCATCAGGAATCTACTATTGACGCTATAGAAGAAGCTGAGCGCCCAGACGTTTGTGTCAAGTCTTTTTATATATATCAACACTCTTTGACGCAGTTAAATTTGTCTAGAATGACATCTCTCTTGCACAGCGCCGGTCGCGTAGAGTTCCTCGACTGCCGCTACGCTTTCGAGACATGCTACCTGAGCCACCACTCCCTCTACCTCCTTCACATCTGGCCATCCATCCAAATGCACCAGCCGAACAGGAATCTCGTGGCCAACGATCGGATGGTGGGCACGAGGCTGGCCAAGGAATAGTAACTACTTCATCAGAATCGCCTGAGTCATCGACGTCTCGATCTCGCTCGCGCTTATTGCTCAGGACGTTTAGAACGTTGATGAATAAATTTGGATTGTCCCGTGCGTATACTTCGGAGAACTTTCCCTCACATGATCCGGAGGACCCATACTCCGTCGATCACATCTCTCAACTGCCTCGTGAAGATGTTCAGCATCCTAAACTGGGCAATCTATTCTATCCTTACCCGAACGAGAGCGCAATGCGCTTAGGCGACTGGTACTGGAACAACGGGGCCCAGAAGTCCCGGGAAGACTTTAAGCAACTGCTCAGCATCGTCGCGGACCCTGCATTTGATGCAGCCGAGTTGTCTGGAGTTGCGTGGGATACCATCAACAAAGAGCTCGGCGGTCAGCATCCTGATGGCGACCCGGACATTCCTGAATGGCTGAGTGGTGACCGCGGGTGGAAGTCCTCCTCGATCACCATTTCCGTCCCCTTCCACCGTCGCTCAGCCAATCCGGGAGCCAAGTTCTACACCGTGCAGGGATTCCATCACAGATCGCTCCTTTCAATCTTGGAAGAGAAGATAGTGGATCCCGTCCAAGCAGCCCACTTTCACTACGAGCCATATGAACTGCTCTGGAGTCCACCTCACAAGGCCCAGGATATCAAGGTTCATGGCGAGCTCTTCACTTCGAGTGCATTTCTTGATGCCCACAGAAAACTGCAAGAATCCCCTTCGGAGCCTGGTTGCGACTTACCCCGTGTCGTCGCCGCATTTATGTTCTGGTCGGATGCAACTCATCTCTCCACGTTCGGCGACACGAAATTGTGGCCACTGTATGTATATTTCGGCAATGAGTCAAAATACCGCCGGTGCCAACCATCCAAAAACTCATCTTCTCATGGCGCGTACTTCCAGACCGTGAGTGATCTTGATTGTGAATTATCCATTTATCTCCCCCTCACTCAGGCTCTCGTTGCAGCTCCCCGAAGCATTCAAGGATTTCGTCATGGCTCATTCAGGAGGCAAATCACTCAGCGGCGTTCTCATGACCCACTGCCAGAGGGAGCTTTTCCATGAACAATGGAAAATGCTTCTGGATGATGATTTCATCCAGGCCTATAAGCACGGTATTGTGATTACCTGTTGTGATGGCTTAAAGCGCCGCTTTTACCCGCGTATTTTCACATATTCAGCTGATTATCCGGAAAAGTGAGCCTTTTGAATGAGCAACCATAGAGCTAATTTTCATTCATTCACAGGGTTCTCATAGCATCAATTCGGAATCTTGGAAAATGTCCTTGCCCTCGCTGCAAGATGATGCTAAGTGATGTTCATGACCTCGGCACTGACAAAGACATACGCAATCGGCAACTATTGTTCCGTAGGGATGGTCCTGATCGTCTTAAGAAAGTACAAGCTGCACGAGACCTTATCTATGAAGACAACTATGCGGTCACGACACCCCAAGTTGAAGCGCTCCTTCGAGAAGACTCGCTGGTCCCAACATTGGTGAGTGCTCCCTGATACCAGGTTCGCGGATGCCTCATTACAAGTATTGCCACGTAGAACGCGTTTTCGGACAAGTTGTATTACTTGGCTTTCAATGTTTTTGCTATGTTAGTGGTAGATCTTCTCCACGAATTTGAATTGGGGGTTTGGAAAGCAATTTTCACCCATCTTCTTCGAATGCTACAATCTCTCGAGGAGAGCAAAGTCCATGAACTTGATCGCAGGTTTGCCTCTCTGCGATTTCGCGACCTATTTCCTCATCTGCCCTCCAGATACCGGCAAGTCCCAACATTTGGGCAAGACACTATCCGCCGTTTCTCTAAAAATGCATCCGACATGAAGAGGATTGCGGCTCGTGACTTCGAAGATCTGCTGCAGGTTGATAAATTTATTTAGCATTCTAGCCTGACCTTACAGAGCCTTTTTAGTGTGCCATCCCCGTCTTTGACGGCCTATTCCCTGAACCGCACAACTCGGCGGTGCTGAAACTACTTTCTGTTCTGTGTCATTGGCATGGTCTGGCTAAACTCCGGATGCATACCGATGAAACCCTCCAGATCTTGGAGAGTGTCACTGTGTCCCTCGGTAGAGAACTTCGTGCGTTCGCCACTGTTACATGCCCTGCCTTTTCGACTCGTGAACTCAAGCGTGAAGCTGAGCGCCGACAGCGCCGCCAGTACCAAGCTCAGTCTCGTCCTGGTACATCTATACGGGGTTCGTCCCAAGTGGTATCACGTCAGCCAAAAACCTTCAACTTGCAAACATACAAACTCCATGCCCTTGGTGATTATGTGTCGACCATCCGGCGATATGGGACCACCGATTCCTATTCAACACAACTGGTGTGATTTTTTTTGAGTCTTAGTTAGAGCATTCTCATTCTTGTTTGTTACAGGGCGAACGAGAGCATCGCGTTGGGAAAGGAAGATTTCTTCGGACTAGCCGCAAGGATTTCATACGTCAGCTCACTCAGATCGAAAGACGTCAACTACGCGTACGGCAAATCCGTGAGCGAGTTGATGCTATGCACCCGGGCCAAACTTCAGAAAGCATCCCTAACAAGCCCGAGGAACACTATCTGATTGGAAAATCACAGAATCACTCTGTACACCTTTCTACTTTTGCTCTACAAAACACTAATGATCCAGCTGTCAAGGTGACTGGCGCTCCAAGCATATTGTGAAGATCGTTCTAACGTAAACATAGGACTTTGTGCTCAAACTTAAATGTCACCTCCTCCCTCGCATTGTGGCAATCCACGCCCCGGGGTCTGGGTCTCCACTAGATCACAATCCGAATCATTCGTTGACCGCTGGACTCGATAATGGCTTTGGTACATTGGATGCCAACCCGGGTCATGTAATACTCAAAAACGATCGTATTTATCAACATTACGTCCTCCGGATCAACTACACCACATATGACGTTCGCCGAGCTGAAGACATCTTCAATCCGAACACTGACCACTGTGACGTCCTAATGCTCAACCGCCAAGATTCCGAGAACTCTCGCGATCCCTTTTGTTATGCCAGGATCATCGGAATGTACCACGTCAACGCTCAGTACATCGGCCCGGGAATGAAGGATTACTTGCCGCGGCGAGTGGACTTCTTGCACGTCCGGTGGTTCGAACGAGTCCCACAACATGATTTACATGGTTATGATGCATTGAGGTTTGTTGAACTGAATGATCCGACCGCATTTGACTTTGTGGACCCAGAAGATATACTAAGAGGATGCCACCTACTGCCGGCTTTCCGACATGGAAAGCTCGACAGAGGAGTCCACGGAGACCATGATTTGGAAGACTGGAAATACTATCATGTTAATAGGTCAGTTATTCGTCTATGTCTAGTGATGGCTTACATTGGGTTAAGATATGTAGACCGTGACATGCTACTCAGGTATCACTGGGGTCTCGGGGTTGGGCACACATATTCCCATGTTCAAGTTCAAGGCTCGTCTACCAACGAGAACCAGCCCTGCAGTAGCACTGAAACTGAACAAACTGTTCAAACTGCATCGTCTACCTCTACAATACCTCCATCTACATCCTGTCAACCAGAAATCAGTCATAAGGTCACTCGGGTATCTGACGAGGATGCCAGTGAGTCGGAGTTTTTGCTCCCTTACTGGGATGGTGAGGAACTGGAGTGGGAAATGTCTGACTCCGAGTCTGCCTCAGAGGAAAGGGAATCAGACGACTCGGATGATGATGATACTCGAGCTAATATGTATGCGTTTCACGATGCGGAAGATAACTATGACTAGTGACTACCAGATAAATA